>JAKCPI010022246.1:0-22676 GCA_023213315.1 Euborellia annulipes | reverse complement strand
ATAATTAATAATATTAAATCTTATATTTCATATTAAAGTGATATTTTCATATTATGATAAAACATTCATTAAAATGCATTTATGGAGTCAAATACTAATCATATATCAAGACGCCGCCCGCCAGTGCCTAGTCAAAGGAAGGGGGGCGCGGCTAGTATTAATAAACGCATTATTTATTAATTATTTTTAATGTAATTAATATCAAAACATTTTAATGGAAATATTTACAAAAAAATGCAACTTTATTTATATACCATTATTTTTATTTCTTCCTCCCATTTACCATTTTTGTTTTTAATTATCCAACTTTTATATTTTACTATTTTTTTACCAACTGAAAAGATCTTTTTAAGTCCTTTGCCTCCTCCCCTCACTTTTTGTTGGTTGTCAAGCATCGCCGTCCAATTTCGTTGTTAAGAGATGGCCCGATTATCCAGACGTGGTTCATATTATCCATGGACAGACAGACACTCGCTTTATTTAACCTATGTGGGTATGTGTGTGAGTGTGCATCTTACTCAACCATCACACACACACACACACACACACACACACACACACACACACACACACACACACACACACACACACACACACACACACACACACACACACACACACACACACACACACACACACACACACACACACACACACACACACACCACACCGGCAGTCTTGGACTTCCAAAAGATAAAATTCCCCCCATCGGGAGCTTTATGCATGCCTGTCATTTAAGGGAATGAAGGATAATAAAAATAAGAAATCAAAATATCCACAAAGCTCATAAAAACTCATTATATATTTTTATATGAAAGGGTTATATTATTCAAATCGTAGATGTTAATATGTTCTTTCTAAAATATAAAAAAAAGTCTATCAAAAGAGTCTTTAATTAATTATATATATGTAACCGTCCACATGAGAAGGTACCAAATCTTCACTGGGCTAAATTTTCAAGAGAGCCGATTTACTAAAAATCGATTTTTTTATTACTGATTCCGATTATCCAGTTCTTCATCTTATATGATGAAATATTCGATTCATCAGAATCGATGTATTTTAAATAAAAAAAAATCTGGTGTGACTGTCGCACAGCACACAACTTTCTCTTACCTTTTGTAATCGAAATTGTGTTCTGTGCTTGTCACACCAGATTTTTCGTGTCGACATATATTTAGTTTCCGCTGAAATATTTTATTATTTTTTTTTCATTATAAAAAACATTCACACTTTTTTCTCAGTCACACTCACATTCACACAGTCTTTTCGGTAACTTAGGCCATTTAAGACTTTGAAGATAACCGTTATTATTAATATATATAATATATATCTATTGTGAGTTCAGGCATTTCTATTTAAGTCATTTGGTATCCAAATGGCTTAAATAAAGTCATCGGACTGCCTGGGGTCCGAACCCGCGTCGTTAGGTATAGAAGGTAGGCACGCTACCAACTAGACCAAGCCCGTAGGCCGCCGATATTTTAGAATTCAAGATAATTGAAAAGTACATCAGTAAAGTATTAGTACTCTTTGGCCGATTTTGTTTAAAAGCTTATTTTCAAGGTCCAGGAGGGTACAAAACTTTTTTTTTTTTTTTTTTTTTTTTTTTTTAAACATTCACACTTTTTCTCATTCACACTCACACTCACACACACATTCACACAGTCTTTTCGGCAACTTAGGCCATTTAAGACTTTGACGATAACCGTTGTAGAGAATATATCTATTGTGGGGTCAGGCATTTCTTGGGGTACAAAACTTAAATATAAAATTTCAACCTAGTAGCTCAATTCCTTCATGCTTAAAAATTGAACACACACCCACCCACCCACAGACAGACCATGTCGCGTAAACCACTTTTTGGACTCAGGGGACCTCAAAACGTGTATATCCATCAAAATCTCGACATCGAATTTTTGACATGAATCCAATACTTTCTCTCTATATATATTAACATATATTGAGGTAAGAGAAAGTAAAAATTAAAAAAAAAAAAAAAAAAAACAAGACAAAGGCGAATTTATGCACCCCAACTCACTTCTTTTTGGGAACACTTTCGTGCCGGGCGGACTACCTTTATTCTCGGTCGCCGGCATAAAAGGTAGTCCACCCGCCGCAAAATCGTGGATGTCCTGGTACTGTACGACTCCAGGGACAAAATCTTCATCCTAGAATCAAATTCAATTTCATTTTAATTAATAAAATAAAATTTTATTTAATTAAATGAAAAATCGGTGAAGTTTTTTTAAAAACGTAGTTCGCTTGTAATAAGTTACAACTTGTTTATAAATTCTATATAATACAAATTTTTAATAAATTTTCATAATTACCTCTCTATTTGTTAAATTTGATAAGATTTAAGTTTAGATATAAAGAAAGGTAGATAGAAATAAATTTTGATAGTGTACGTCTGTCTGTCTATCTGTCCGTGGTATAAATGGGGACCACACGTCTTGTCTGTGCCACTCGGCTCTTGTTACAGCCCCCAAAGACACAAGCCAGCAGCCCACAAGACAAATCTATTCCTGTTTGAGCCCTGCTCCAAGTCAAGTGCTACAACAACCACAACCGTGCATTTTGCGTGCCACGGGATATTTTTCTTTAGGAGAAAGAAAGAGGAGGGATGAGTGACGGCTGTCCGTCATGGTCCCCCTTTGCAGCATCCGCTTCACCAGCATCTCCATTTGCACCAAAACACACCCACCGATCTCTTTCTCTTTCTATCCAAAGGAGTACACAGAGCCATTAAATGCTAAATAAAAATAATTAATTGACATATTGATATTGCATTATGTCTCTCATTATTCGTATTTTTAGTCCTTTCGGCCAAGTTTTTAAGAACTTTTATTTTAATCATTTTGTTTGTAAGTTTCGTTCTTTATCGCATGCAGTGGTTGGTAGATAATAAATTCCTTAACACTCCAATAGTCGCGGCCTTTGTTAATAAATACTTACAAATTTAGTCACTACGTCTCTGACAGGAACAAATGAACCTGTATAGGTCAAACAGTACCCTGTACAGCAAAACTTGAATGGGTTAATGGCAAGGGCGGATCCAGAGGTGTTTCTCGGGGGGAGGTAATCTCAAAAAATTTTTGCCGCCAGCGGTACATTCCCTCTTTTTGCGGAACCAAAATTTTTTTTCCTCCGTACGTAAAAATATTTTACCTTTTTTTTAGAGACGGAAAATTTTTCCCACTCGCGGGACCACAATTTTTTTCATGTGCCGTCCGCGCGGAACATTCCCTCTTTCGCGGAACCGAAATTTTTTTCCCCGTTCGTAAACAAAATTTTTCCCCGTCCGTAAAAATTTGATTTGTATTTAATACAAATCGAATTTTTAAATATTAATTTTTAAAATTTTACATTAAAAAATAAATTTTTTTTTAAAGTATTTTTTTTTTAAATCTAAGGGGGGTAATTACCCCCTTCCCCCTTGTATCCACCCTTAGTTAATGGATTCCTTTAATTATTTGAAACCAGACTAATCGAGGAACTAACTAAAAGATAATTAGTTCCACACAAAATGCTTTTCTGTTTTTTTTTTTTTGAAGTAAAAAAAATTTCAAATTTTCAAAATGCATGCTTACTTATTTCGCAGACTTTTTGAGATCATATCTTTCTTTATTTGGAGACGAAACAATTTTTTGGAATTTTTCAATTCCTCATGAATAAAATAATATTCAATAATAAAATTGTTTCTAGATCAAAAAGTACCTAAGTATTTAGGCTCCTGGCATCTTCCCAGCCACCAACATTTTTTGTAAATTGTATATATTTTAATCGAAGTTTCAAGAACAATACACTATTTTCTTCAGAACGGATTATTCGAAACATCGACCAAAATATAGTAGGCCTATAAATAAAATTTAGTATTTGCAGGCTGCCTACCTTCCCTCTTTATAGGTTTTTCTTATAACACATTTTATCATATTGGGATCTATGGGAGAGGCGTGGCTTCACCTGGTGGCAAAAAATGAACTAGCGATTGTAGGATTGAATGGCTGAGCTGATACGCAAGTACTCGTGTTTTATGAGACAAAAAGTTTAATTAAAAATAAAAAATGGGTGTGACGATACAGGAAATTTGTAGGTTTTCTTCTGCCACACTTACTAATAGAAATTTTATTTGTGGAGACAATATTATTGATCCTGGTCATGTTTTAAAGTGAGTGATAGTAATGACAGTTTCAATGACAGACCAAATTCTTGCTTTCTGTTTACAAACAACAAGTTTACGAGAAGAATTTCATGAAATAAATGATCAAATTTTATAATAATAATAATAACAATTGGGATGGACGCTCGTATAAGGCTGGATTAGGAAGTACCTGCAAGCACATTTGGGGCTGTACTTTTATTCTGTAACCGCTATTTATGATATCTGATATGATGTTAGCCAAAAAGTGTTTGAAATATTTTATTGTAATAATAAATACAAGATAATTAAATGATAAATTAACTAAAAAATTAATACCGGTAATTAAATATAAAATTAATAATTTTTTTTTTTGTACTTACAAAAATAATTTAGAAGATTTAAAAAAATATCACGTGTACAGACAAAAAATGTGTTTGGAGTGCACCACATAAATCAGCTCTTAAAAAAATACGATATGAGAGGCCTTTGCTCGAGCACAATTGTTTTGGAGAAAAACAAGAAAAAGATAGAGGCAAAAATTAAAAAGAAGGCTTCTAAATCTGATAGATTGATTCTTCTACAATAAAATTATTTATAATTTTCACTATACTGTCTTTTTTTTTGGAAAAGAATGAAATCGAACTGTTTCATGCTTAGATGCATGACTTTTACACCCATAAACACAAAGTAGATACACATTGCTTTTATTTTTATAAGGAGAAAATTTCATATTTGTGAATATATTAGTGTATGTATGTATTATTTATTAATCTAACAATAATGTTTACTCGTGGGTTATAACTTTTTTTTTAAATAATACAATTATATCAGATGTTTAAATGTTCTTGTCCCTTATATCACGTTAAACATATGAAGGTTTATCCTACAATCGCTAGTTCGAATTTAAGCCACCAGGTAGAGTATTGAAATGCTAAAGATCCCAATAAGTTTGCATGTATTCTAAAAATCAAAAATATTATATTCAATACTTTTTAATAACAAAACCTTCGGTAATCGAAAGTTGTGTTCTATATTTGTCACACCAGATTTTTTGTGTCGAGATATATTTAGTTTCCACCGATATACATGAAAACATATATAGAGGTAAGAGAAAGAACAAAGTAGACCTTACAGGGAGTCGAACCACCAATGTCAGATAACTAGTTAATATGAAGTCACCGCAATGGACCAAATTGAGTGTAAAAAATAAATAAACACCGTAGGAAATGAATAGCCTCTGCCCCTTGAGTAGAGTGACAAGTCCCTTGTGAATCACTTCCTGGTCTGAACGATATAATATTTAAATTAATTAGATATCAATTTACACCTTTGAAATAAATATGAACATTTGTTGTCTAAATTATTCATATAAATTTATTTATTATATCATGTAAGCTGGCCCTAAGTTACTATTTATTCAAGGCATTATAGTCAGATTAATATTTAAGATCAAATAGTTATGGAGTAAGCTATTTAATATTTAGAATTTTATCAAATAGTTTAAAAAGGTGGGACCTCCCTCCCTGGTGGCATTTCCCCTTTAGGCTTCCCTTTTAATGTAGCTCTTCATTTTCCGTTCAAATTCCCTAACTCACTTGTTCTTTTGTAATTTGATAGAATAGGAAACAAGTTGGTGTGTAAAAGAAAGTTAAAGGAATTTTTTTATTTCTGAAAGGATGGTTAAAAAAATGTTTTAGCAAAAGATTCTCTCTCTGTTTTTGAAAATAATTGACCGATTTTAAAGACTGTCGGAAGTGGGGAAACCTGATAATCCCACATTAGGACTAGGCATATCAATTTTATTCTGACATCAATCATATTGCGAGGATAAAAAAGAACAATTAATTCCGAATTCTTTGAAGTAAATTTGGAGGTCTCGATTCTTATTCTGGGTATTGTGATTCGCTTCACGTTTTGAGTGACTTGTATTGGCATAAATATGGATGTGTGACTAATGCCCATTTGCATCAACACATCTTAAGCTCTGCTTATGCCTTCCATAACCTAAAAAAGCGAAATGTGACATTTTACCTATTCAATTAATGGTATTTATATATAGAATATATATTTTTTTTTGAAATAAATATATCTTATTGTTAATATTTATTATTGGACGCACAAATAGAGGATCTTAAGACCTGATTTCAAATTCAAATGTAAGTTGGAAGACGAGCTTAAGATCTAAGATGTGAGCATAAATGGCTTTGGTTTGCAACACAATAGACCAATAATAATAATCATTAAAAAAAAGAAAATAAAAATTCTAAAGCTTCGCTACTGTCCAATTATATAAGTGGAGGATGGTATTTTAGAAATTAAAATTAAATATACAAATTAAACACTAGGTTATTTGTTTCAAAGGTTTTATTAATTAAAAATTAACACTTGAAACGTATTTCAACAATTTCTTGTCATCATCAGAAGTGATTACATTCTAATACATGAAAAAAAAAAAAAAAATTAGAATGTAATCACTTCTGATGATGATAAGAAATTGTCGAAATACGTATCAAGTGTTAATTTTTTAATTAATAAAACCTTTGAAACAAATAACCTAGTGTTTAATTTGTATATTTAATTTTAATTTACAAAATGTTTCAACGAGAACCAACGGTCGAAAGTTTAAATCTTATTTTAGAAATTGTTATATTTCTTTCATATCGGTGCTCCACTCAAACAATATTTTCTCATAACATTTTTGTTTTCTGCAGTGGCGAACTTGGGCAAAAAGGGAACTCCGTGAAGCTGATAATATACGTTACATAAAGTTTTCCTTATAAATTTCTCTCCAAGTGTCTAAAGGCTGAGGTCAAGAGTCTCGGGGCGCAGGTGAGAATCGAACCATAGACTTCGAGTCAAATGTCGGTCATACTTGCTACTCAGTCGGTATTTCTATAAAGTAAATTCCAGATGTTTATCTGCGATTGTTGTAAATAGTGTTTTATAAGAAAAAAATATTTAATATTCATATCAAATCTCAGACGAAAAAGTGGCATACATACAAATAACTTCTTTATTATAAATTGTGAGGAATATAGAAGGAGGATATGGTTCCCCATACCGATTATTGAAGCATTCTATTAACTGATGAATTTGCAAGGAAGATGATGATGATGATTATCCCCAAACGAAAGACAATTTGTAGTCTGTCCGGCGCCGTCAGTCACCTTAAGAGAGTGTGCGCCTAGTGGGGGTCACAGTGGGCGGGGCGAAAACGAGAGTGGGCGTGGTCAAGGGGCGGGGCCAGCAGGCAAGCCGATCGATAACAAACAGAACGAATGTACGGCATGGCATGGTACAGTTGGGTCTCAAAGGAATTCGCTCTCTCCCTCTGTAGGCTAAACCACTTGGGTCATTGGATTTCAGCATATGGACACGATCAATGCTCTTCTGATTCAATTAACTGGCTAACTGCCATTTCAATAAACAAAAGAACAAATCTATTATAATACTATTAATTATACTTTAAAGCGAAGAAATGTAGTGTGGTGTTGAAAATAAAATGTCCAATTTTTTGGTTGTGAGGGGTACGTGCTAACAAAAATATTTTTTTTTTTTAAACACTCACACTTTTTTCCACTCACACATTCACACAGTCTTTTCGGCAACTCAGGCCATATAATACTTTTTACGATACTCGTTTTTTTAATAATATTATATCTATTGAGGGTCCAGGCATTTTTATTTAAGCCATTTGGTATCCAACAAAAAATAATTAGGCTAATAAAATTTCAATCGGATTTCTAAGGTTAAAATTTCAAAATAATGGAACACTGTCTTTCTTATACCTATAGGTCTATATTTAATAAATAAAAATATTCCCAATAATTCCTGGCTCTTGCAAATGAAAATTTTTCCCAAGCTGGCCAGGAACTGAAATTTAAGAACATCTCTATTGGGAAATTTAGCATTTCAATACGCTACCTGGTGGCTTAAAGTCGAACTAGCGATTGTAGGATAAACCTTCATATGTTTAACGTGATATAAGGGACAAGAACATTTAAACATCTGATATAATTGCATTATTTAAAAAAAAAGTTATAACCCACGAGTAAACATTATTGTTAGATTAATAAATAATACATACATACACTAATATATTCACAAATATGAAATTTTCTCCTTATAAAAATAAAAGCAATGTCTATCTATTTTGTGTTTATGGGTGTAAAAGTCATGCATCTAAGCATGAAACAGTTCGATTTCATTCTTTTCTAAAAAAAAAGACAGTATAGTGAAAATTATAAATAATTTTATTGTAGAAGAATCAATCTATCAGATTTAGAAGCCTTCTTTTTAATTTTTGCCTCCATCTTTTTCTTGTTTTTCTCCAAAACAATTGTGCTCCAGCAAAGGCGTCTCATATCGTATTTTTTTAAGAGCTGATTTATGTGGTGCACTCCAAATACATTTTTTGTCTGTACACGTGATATTTTTTAAATCTTCTAAATTATTTTTGTAAGTACAAAAAAAAAAATTATTAATTTTATATTTAATTACCGGTATTAATTTTTTAGTTAATTTATCATTTAATTATCTTGTATTTATTATTACAATTAAATATTTCAAACACTTTTTGGCTAACATCATATCAGATATCACAAATAGCGGTTACAGAATAAAAGTACAGCCCCAAATATGCTTGCAGGTACTTCCTAATCCAGCCTTATACGAGCATCCATCCCAATTGTTATTATTATTATTATAAAATTTGATCATTTATTTCATTAAGTTCTTCTCGTAAACTTGTTGTTTGTAAACAGAAAGCAAGAATTTGGTCTGTCATTGAAACTGTCATTACTATTACTCACTTTAAAACATGACCAGGATCAATAATATTGTCTCCACAAATAAAATTTCTATTAGTAAGTGTGGCAGAAGAAAACCTACAAATTTCCTGTATCGTCACACCCATTTTTTATTTTTAATTACACTTTTTGTCTCATAAAACACGAGTACTTGCGTATCAGCTCAGCCATTCAATCCTACAATCCCTAGTTCATTTTTTGCCACCAGGTGAAGCCACGCCTCTCCCATAGATCCCAATAGGTCTTATTCATTTCTTCTGAACATGTCTCTAGTTTTTTTTATTTTCTTTTTGTTTCAGGTAATCATCTACGCCCTATCTTATAGTGAAATTAAAGAAAGAATTGCTGCACTCCTTTCTGATAGGTAAAGAAAAATTAAGTTCAGATTTTTTTTAACTTTTGACATTTTAGGCAAATAATAATTTATTCATTAATATTAGTAGTTTAACAGCATATTAATATTTCTTGAGTTCTTACTGAATTGAATCATGAATCTTTATTCTTGTACTTCATAGGAAAGATAGGAGAAATGGTTGCCATAGTAAACAAAATATAAATATTTCCCATATTTATACATTTTACATCTTGAATTCAAATGTACCGTACTGTCGGAAACTAATCTTATGTCGACGCAAAAAATCTTGGTGTGACAAGCACAGAACTCAACTTTCAATTACCAAAGTTAAGAGAAAGTTGTGTGCTGTGCGACCAGTCACACCACATCTTTCAAACTTGAGCCCCGTAGCTTTTAAGGCTATCATTAAGAATGCCTTGACCCCCAATATGTATATTAATTAATAATGGATATCGTCAAAGTCTTATAAGGCCTGAGTTGCCGAAAAGACTGTGTGAATGTGTGTGTGAGTGTTTTTTTATAAAAAAAAAGGCTATCATTATTGACATTTGTCAACACCTTTAGCCTCTCGGGCAGGAGGATGGCTAATAATAAATTATTAAGAATTCATATATCACATCAGGCTAGATGTGTCAAGACTAATCTGATTGTGAGAAAATAATTAAAAGAAAAAAAAACTTAAATGGAATGAATAATTAGGTCTTCAAACTGACTCATGCATTATTAATCTTGTTTATGAAATTTCCATTGACGTAGAAAATATACAAAAACAGGTTGTTTGTAATAAGAGGGATTTATCTTGTTTTACGTAGATGATTGAATTATTCTTGTTGAAAGCATTCAATTGAATTGAAGATGTTTGTCGAGTCGGGTGGCTAAGCAGATAAGCAGATCAATTTGAACTTGCCTCACAACTAGGCTTTAAATCCAGCATTAAATAAAAAATTAATTAATGTCTCCGGAATGAAAAGTTGCTAAGGGCTAAATTCGTGTGATTGAAGGGCCCTAAATCCGCCCTAAGCCCTAAACTAAAATAATATAATGAAAATATTTTCGTCTGTTTTGTTTAGAACTATTGTCTGTAAAATTTACAAATAATGGTTATCGAATTGCTACCGTGCCGAACACTTCATTTTAATTAATAAAAATTTATTATTCATAAAATTTAAAAACAAATCAGGGATGGCATTCCAGCTAAGCTAGGTTTCGGTTTTGTTTAAGGCCATCTTCAGAGCTATTAACTGAACAATTCATAAAGGACTTACATAAAATCAAACAAATTAAAACAAAGTGAATGAATATTTGCCACTAGAGGTGTCATTATCAATACGAAGGTGAAATTTTGAAATTCATATTGATAATGACACCCCTAGTGTAGATTCCAATTTAAGGTAGTCACAAATCTTCAAATTGTTTATCTGCTGTTGTTGTTTTTGAATATAAATTAAATTTTGATATTTCTACAAAGTGTTTGAACCTAGAAGAAAATTTAGTTATTATCCCTCCGAATAACTATCAGTTAATTTAACATTAACTGGTTTTTCACCAGATTCTAAACTGTGTAATTATTTTTTTACTTTCTTTTACTTTATATATGAAATATATAGAGAGAAAGTATTCGATTCATGTCAAAAATTCGATGTCGAGATTTTGATGGATCTTCACGTTTTGAGGTCCCCTGAATCGAAAAAAGTGGGTTCCGCGACATGGTCTGTCTATGTGTGTGTGTCTGTGAACAAAATATCTCAGAAACTAAAATAGCTAAGAGGTTGAAATTTTATATTTAAGTTAGGGACCCTCCCAAGGGGTGAAAATAAGCTTTTGAACAAAATCGACCAAAAAGTACTAGTACCTTACTGATATACTTTTTCAGTTTTTTGCGATTTTTTTCAAAATTCGCTGCGACGATTTTGTTTAAAATTCATAAATGAACTATTTTTTAGATTCTCTTTAAAAAAAAAAAAGTATATCAGTGAAATTTTTCGTAGAAATTGTTTGAAGTACACTTTACTGATGTGGAAGCATTCGTAGCTCAGCGCCATCATCGCGTGGTCAAGTTTGGAACTAAAGTGCTAAGAGCAACTAAATATATCTCGAAACAAAAAATCTGGTGTCACCGTGCTGGTGCACAACTTTCTCTTACAGAAGGGTAAGAGTGAGCTGTGCGCCAGCCAGTCACACCAGATTTTTTGTATTTGGAACATCAATGTAACAATAACGGAATAATTTATAAGCATATTAATTATCACTTGTAAATCGTGTCTACAACATTTTCTACAATTTTTTTCAAAGAGAAATTTTCTTGATGAATAAATAAATTATCCTCGAGGCCTAAATACTTCACCTTCGCTAATTTCTCTTGATTAATCATACAGCTCTACAAAGAGTAGAATTTTTATTGATGAGACATAAAATGAAGGGGCTCGATTGATTTTTTTCCCTCTCTATATAAAGTATCAGTAAGAGTCAAAGTGGCGAGTGTGTGTCTTGGATAAAGGATGGAGGGGGATGATAGCTCGACTCTGAGGTTTGCACAGCAAATGGCTTTTACTAATCAAAGACAATGTCAAAGAGAGAGAGAAGGAGGCGATATTTGAAGGCTTTTCCAAACTTGATGGCCTTCAAAGGGAAATTCATTAATCGATTAATGTTTTAATTTTTTTTATAAGCCATTTATTTTATCAAATTAAAATGTTTTAAATTAATAAAATTGCGTAGGTAGAATATGAGACAGGTCTTTTTTCTTTACTGAAATTATTTTTTCCTTACCTTTTTTAACTCTCACTGTATGTAGTACTAAAGGAGAAAGCTTATGCAGAGATTCCTGATTCCGTATGTCCGTCCGCTTGTCCGTATGCATAAAAATTTCGGCCTAAACTAAAGGTCGTAGAAAAATAATCATTACATATACGTATTCAGCATTAAAATACGTTTTGGTCCCTAGTACTTCCGAATTTTTAAAAAATTATGTTCCATACCGCAATTTTTTCCATTTGTTTACATTTTAATTTTTAATTTCATCAGAATGTAAACAAATGTGGCCATTTTTTTTTAAATATGGAGAAATAACCTCTTTTAACCTCTCATTTTTTTGACATTTGTATATTTTGACGCGCCACGAGTTATGTCATCATTATAAACATCTATCAGGTCACGTGACTTTTTTTTTTTACTATTATAGGGTCATGTGACACATCGATTCACACCTATTACTTTTTTTTTCATTTCAAATCGAAAGAAATATGTCTCATAACGATCAGACACCAAATAAAATGTTTATTTACTATTAAAATGTCTAATGTCAAGTGAGCTCTCACTGTGGATTTTCTTGACATGCCCCTTTGAATTTACTACTTTTATCAAGAGTAAAATCTTTCCTTTAGCTTCATTAGAAATTTTTTTTTCTTTTATTATTTGTTCTCATTTATCTTTTTTTATCAACATAGTCTTCGAACTTAGAAAAGGTTTCTTATTATACAATTTTAAGAAAGATAACATTACGCACAAAAGTAATGAAACAGTCATAAAATTTCTTAACGCACAGGAGTTAGGCAACCCAACTAGCACTTACTACACTAATGCCTGGTTTAAACAATTTCACAAAGTTATTATGCGTTTCTGAGGTCCCAGAATCCAATGTTTTAATTTTGCATTGCAACAGAGCAAAATCAAAATTTTATTAATAAAAAAAAAAAGAAATTTTGAATTAATTGATTTTTTACTTTTTACTTATGAAATGCAAGTGGTCAAGTTAACTAAAGTGCTAAGGGAAATTAAATATATCTCGACACAAAAAATCTGGTGTGACCAGCAAGGTGCACAACTTTCTCTTTCCGAAGGGTAAGAGAAAGTTGTGTGCTGTGAGTCAGCCACACCAGATTTTTTACTATTATTTCAAAATCTTGTGAAAAATATATTTTTTGTCTTATGACAGTCTTTCACTAGGGTTGCAATATATTTATTTTGAATTTCCATTATAAAAAATCACTAGTCGATTTATTAACTTTCATTTCATATACGTAGTTAATAAACACATCGTTTAATAAATCACGCCTGAAATAACGGCGTAGGCTTCTAAATAAAAGTGTCCTTTGTGTTTTGAAATGATAATAAGACTCCAAAGACCTGATTTAAAAGAAATAAATCTTAAAAAAAGACGTCTCCAAGGTCAGAGAGGGTTGCTTCCAGATGCAACTGACATCAACCCTATCTTGTTCTTTCTCCCCTTCCCTAAATTCATTTCCGCATTCAGAAACTTGCTCTAAACTTGCCGGGAATTTATCTACGTCATTTCTTCATTTATTATAAACTTAAAAAATGAATATAGTCTATAGTTCTTAAAATAGATTTTTTTTTCATCCCCTTGGTAACTGATCGGATTCATAGCTCTTGTTAGATTTAAATTCATTGATAGCCAAGATAATTTGAAGACATTTTTGTTGCTCAGGACCGGACGTGAACGTTAGAATATTTTAATGTATAAAACATTTTGTACCAGGAAAAATCTTGCCCCTCTCTGCCACCAGTGTATCTTCAAACAATTTTGAAGGCAAAATGTGAATATACGTTTTAAAGAGCATCTAAAAAATCTGGTGTGACTGGCGCACACAACTTTCTCTTACCCTTCGTTAAGAGAAAGTTGTGCACAGTGCTGCAACACCAGATTTTTGTGTCGAGATATATTTAGTTGCTCTTAGCACTTTAGTTCCAAACTTGACCACGCGATGATTCATAGATGGCGCTGAGCTACGAATGCTTCCACCTCAGTAAAGTGTACTTCAAACAATTTCCACGAAAAATTTCACTGATATACTTTTTACAGAGCATCTAAAAAATAGTTCATTTATGAATTTTAAACAAAATCGTTGGAGCGAATTTTGAGAAAATTGAAAAAAAAAACTGAAAAAGTACATTAGTAAAGTACTAGTACTTTTTGGCCGATTTTGTTTAAAAGCTTATTTTTACTTCTTGGGAGTGTGACTAATTTAAATATAAAATTTCAACCTCGTAACTCTCTTAGTTCATGAGATATTTTGTTCACACACACACACAAACACACACACAGATAGACCATTTCGCGAAAACCACTTTTTTGGACATGAATCGAATACTTTCTCTATATATTTCATATATAGGGTAAGAGAAAGTAAAAATAATTGATTTTTGAATTTTATTCAAAATCGTTAGAATGAATTTCGAGAAAATCTAAAAAAAATTGAAAAATTACATCAGTAAAGTATTAGTAGCTACTCTTTGACCGATTTTATTCAAAAGATCGTGTCACTTCCCAGAGGGTATCTTACTTAAATATAAAATTTCAATCAGTGCGACAAGTTACGCCAGATTTTTTTTTTTAGAAAATAGTTAAACCAATGTAATTAGATCTAATTAAAAAATGTTTAGAGCTGTCAGTAGAAGGGGTATTGTTTCGCGAGTCATCAATTCTGTCCCCCTTTGACATTATGTATATAAATTGTGTACTTGAATGCATACACAGATAGACACACATGTCAACCCACACAAAAGTTTTATTGAGCTCGCAAGCTGTCAACGCTGCCCGCTTTTTTTTTTTTTTTTTGAAAGCCTCTCTCTCTTTCTCAAAAGGACATAGGTCGAAATGGTCAATAAAAAACAGTTCTTATTATATATATTAAATAAAAAAAATCTATATAGATATGACAATTATAAACCTGTGAGGGACTTCAATAAAAAAAAATCAAGTCCACCTGGAGGAGTTCAAAGGAGAGGAGATGTCATTGAAAAAAAAATAAAATAGAAATGAAAAGGAATGAATGAAGGCCACTGAGGAGATTGAAGGGCTGCTCTCTTTTTCTTTTTATTTGGGGATTGTAATCAGGGACCAACATCTTTGAGCTAAATTTGACAAACAAGTCGCTTGCGAAAACATAACCAGTGGAGCATTATTAAACGGAGGGAGAAGATAATTATCGCAGCAAAAAAAAAAAAATAAAATAAACGCACCACATGGCGGGAGACGAAGAAAATTAGCTTGTTTATAAATGCTAAAAAGAATAAATTTAATTTATAAATAAAATTGGGCCCGGGCATGGTGTAGTTGGTAGCGTGCCTACCAACTATACCAAGGATCGCGGGTTCGGATCCCAGGCAGTCCGATGATTTTATTTAAGCCATTTGGATACCAAAAAACAAAGCACTTCCGCATTTCAATTCAAATCATAATTGTTTGTGCAAATCCAAATTAAAAAAAAAAAAAAAAATTAAATAGAAATGCCTGGACCCCAAATAGATATTTTTAAAAAATAGGCTGCCGAAAAGACTGTGTGGATGTGTGTGCGAGTGTGAGTGTTAAAAAAAATAGATAAATAAAATTTATATCGGCCCACTTTTAGTTAATAAAAAATGCAAACAAAGAGAAGAGAATTAGAAATGAAAATAAAGAAGTGAATTGTGATCTAAAAAGTTATTAAGATAGTTGGGAAGTCGTGGTTCGAGTCCATGTGGCGCGATATGCCCTATCGAACGCAAACAAAATATTACCTTAATTCATATATTGACTGGTGGATTATGGCTCAAATAAAGCTTTTTACTTTCTCTTACCTATGTATATATGTAATATATATATAGAGAGAAAGTATTGCGATCATGTCAAAAATTCGATGTCGAGATTTTGATGGATCTTCACGTTTTGAGGTCCCCTGAGTCCAAAAAAGTGGGTCCCGCAAATTGGTCTGTGTGTCTGTGTGTCTGTGTGTCTGTGTGTCTGTGTGTGTGGAACCATTTTTTTAGCATGAAGGAGTTGAGCTAGCGGATTGAAATTTTATATTTAACTTAGGTACCTTTGAAGAATCTCAAAATAAGCTTTTGAACAAAATCGGCCAAAAAGTACTAGTACTTTACTGATGTACTTTTTCAGTTTTTTTCGATTTTCTCAAAATTCCCTCCAAGGATTTTTTTTTAAATTCATAAATGAACTATTTTTTAGATGCTCTTTAAAATGTATATTCTCATTTTGCCGTTGAAATCTTCTGAAGACCACTTTACTCTTGTTCTTCATAGGAAAGATAGAAATGGTTGCCATGGTAACGGAATTTAAATCTTTTTCTTTTTATTAGATTAAAAATCAATTATTATTTAAATTCCCATTTTTTTATTTAAAATTTATTTGTGTCTTTAATTGTTTCAAAGAAAACATAAATGTCTCTCTCTCACTTGCAAACATTATCGTCTGTCTCTACTCTTTTTAAATTCCCTTTCCACCTTATCTTCGCATAGAAACAATGTTAATTTCCTATAGGGATTTGTATGTTAATTTCGATTCAAAAGGGGGTCCCCTTTAGAACTTTTTAGGCATTTAAAATTTTTTTTTCCAATTCTTATGAAATTTTGTATTTATTTACGATTCTATATTGTGTATAAAATGTCCAAATATGAGATTAAAATTTTGAAAAATAACCATAGTTTATTTGAAGCAGTCAACATTTAAAATCCAAGTTTGAAACTAAGGTGCTATCGGAAACTAAATATATCTCGACACAAAAAATCTGGTGTGACCAGCACAGTGCGCAACTTTCTCTTACCGAAGGGTAAGAGAAAGTTGTGTGCTGTGCGCCAGTCACACCAGATTTTTTTATTTTGCTTGTTGGCCACTTCCATCGTACAAAATACATTAATTCAAAAATAAAACATTAATACAAATAACACTACTTAACTAAAAAACTGATAGAAATTATAAACATATATATACATTAAATCTAATTACACTAATATAAATAAACAACATACAAAAACACTTACAAATAACACTGATATGAATAAACACTCTTACAACCGTAATGCACATTAAACCTTTGTTTAGTCGGTATATTTTTTAAATGGTTACGAAAGTCGGCGCTCTTTAAAATATCATCAGCCCGTTGAGGGGAGTCCAGGGAGGCGAAGTCCAAAGGCGTGCAGCGCGGCTAGTTTTAAATTAAACTTTTTCCTTTTAAAACAAATTTGATTTACAATTACTAAATATCTTGATCTATTTGCTTTAAGGTGCGCGTCTCGAAAAACCGTTAAAACACGATTGACTCGAGGCGGCAAGAGATGGCGTTAGTGTTCCCCCATTGGAATACACGGAACTTGTTCCATTTCATTCTAGACTTTCCAGCTAATTAATTAAAGGCAAAAAATTAATTATTTTTTAATACAATGATTACTAATTTAATTATCTACAACTTATAGAGCTCCTTTTTTAAAATATCTTTTATTTAATGCGATTAATCTAAAACAATTTTTTTTTTTTTTTTGAAAATCAAAAAAAGGGCTTCTATAAGTTGTAGATATTTTAAATAGCTTTAATTTAAAAAAATTTGAGGTCGATAGCTTCAAAATTGTGGCCGCTGGAAAGTCCCAAAATAAGCACCCCGAGACGCGCACCTTAAATAAGATTTTGTTTTGCAAAATGATGAATAAAACAAAAACATTTTTGCATATTATTAGTATAATTTTTCTAAAATGAATATTGCAATAGTTAAGGAGATATTTTGCCTCTGATTATTTTTTAAATTTATTTTTTATTCTTCTACCGTTAGATGAAAAAGCGCTACAAAATACACAGAGCTGAGTAAATAGAAATAAAATTTGGAGAGAGACAGAGAGTGATCTCTGGAGCGATGTTTTCAGGCGGGTGCGTAGCTCAGCGGGGGTGGTAAGGACGGTAAGGGCTGTTCCGCGATCAACTCAAAATATCATATTTCACTATTGAAACAGGGAGGGCGGCTTGCTGGACGATTCATCTCTGTATAAAAGTACAAACCCAGCTTCAATCAATCAGAAAATGCACAAGCAAATAATTTGACGAGCGCACGCTTGCCAACGACAAATTAACTCATAATACAATTGAAAGGAAAACAGTTCGAGAATGCCAAACATTTATTTATTTATTTATTTCAACTCAAATGGGAGCTCAGAGTAAAATAAATCTGTAAAAGATCCGCGTTCGTTCCTTTCAGTTTGATATTTTATTCAATAATTAAATATCCCCCTTGTCTCCGATAATATTCAAATCGTAAACATTTCATTTATTTCCCGTGCTTCCTTTTTTTAGGAATCAACGACCTTTTTTACTTTCTCTTGCCATATATATCAAATATATAGAAAGAAAGTATTGCGATCATGTCAAAAATTCGATGTCGAGATTTTGATGGATATACATGTTTTGAAGTCCCCTGAGTCGTAAAAAGTGGGTTCCGCAAATTGGTTTGTCTGTCTGTCTGTGTGAAACGATTTTAAGCATGAAGAAATTGAGCTACCGGATTGAAATTTTATATTTAAGTTATGTACACCTCCTGGACACTCAAAATAAGATTTTGAACAAAATCGGCCAAAAAGTAGTACTAGTACTTTACTGATGTATTTTTTCAGTTTTTTTTTTTTTCAATTTTCTCAAAATTCGCTCCAACGATTTTGATTAAAATTAAAAAATCAATTATTTTTTTAAAAAGTATATTAGTAAAATTTATCGTGAAAATTGTTTGAATTACACTTTACTGATGTATTTCAGATTTTTACTTATGAAATGCAAGTGGTCGAGTTTGGAACTAAAGGGCTCTGGGAAACTAAATATGTCTCGACACAAAAATCTGGTGTGACAAGCACAGTACACAATTTTCTCTTGCCGAAGGGTAAGAGAAAGCTTGTTTGCTGTGCGACCAGTCCCACCAGATTTTTTCGTTTAAAAATGCTGACATAAGCCACTGACTAACTCCTCGCACCCTCTCCATAGTAAGAATAAACAAACGGAATACACTCGGGGGAGTCCCTAGACTTTTTTGGTCTTTGACACACCATTGCATAACAGGGTCCATATAATCCAAAGAATTCACCGTTGACACTAGTTGAAACATTTTTAAATTAAATTAAATTATCATCAAATCATAGATGGATAAAGAAAGACACAAGGTTAAGTTTCAAAAGAGCTGATACACATTTTTTTTTTTTAAACCCTTTTCGGCTACAGAGGCCATTTAGGGGTAATTTATTTATTATATTAATTTTAATATACATTGTATCGATGGCAACCGGGGGCGTTCCACACGCTGATTGCTCGGGGTCACCAATCCCGAGCTTTCGCCGCCTTGGCATCACTTAACCTCAACGATTGTGGTGACTGTTGATCTTCTCCGTTCCAGGCCCCCGGCCTGATACACATTGTTTGTGTCATAGCTCTGAAGATGACGTATTAACGTCGAAATGCGCTTAAGCTAAAATAAAATCCTTTGAAACTTAACCTTGTGTTATTTATTTATCTATAATTAGATGATCATTCATCCTTATACCTCAGATAGCTAATTATAAGTGAAAAAACTCATTTTTTTAACTCGAACGTTAAGCGTGTTCTTGTTTACTATATCGATGATTAGTTATCGGTCGGATAAGTTTGCAAGTTGAGTAGAAGTGAAGCAACCGGCTCTTAATTAACCTCCTGTCTAACTATCCGTTTTATGAATCTAAATTTATTAGAGTTCTTGTTTTGAAATTATAAAACCAAGACATTCATTCCTTTACAAAAAGATCAAATGAAAAATGACAAACAAAAGGTGCAGGTTAATTTTTTTAAAACTAATATTATTATCAGCTTGTAGTAGATAACAAACGTTGTTCTACACGAGTCCTTATCAAAAAAAAAGTTGTCTTTGTTTTGTGTCTATATCTCACAACCAGTTTTCTCTTTTTTATTGACTTGCCTCCCCTCTCTTCCCAGGTCAAGTACCTGACTGCAAATGACGTTTTATCACCAAAAGCCATCTGCTCTCTTGATTAGCTCGCTGAGTTCCAAGTCTATTTAATTAATATTCACTCGTGGGAAACTTTATTTAAATTAATCAGGGTCAATTATATTCACTTGTTGTTTTAATATTGTTATTATTTTTTCTCTTCACTTCTGGGTTCTTTTGCTGTGTGTCTGTGTGACGTATGCTTGTTTTTTCTTTTTTTTTTGTGTGTGCTTCTGTCAAAATGCGCCTCTGACGTCAGAAGAGAGGAAGTCACTATTTAATGCATCATAAGACACAATTGCTCTTTTCGGCGCCTCGAATTTCCTCATCATAACTTTGGAAATAAAAAAAAGTAAATTAAAAAAAAAATAGATTTTACATTCATATATTTGTTTTTTCTACTGTAGGCCTATCCATATTTAAAAATAAATAACTCTCTCTTTCTTTTTCTCTCTCGTATCATATTTTCAATCTAATCTAAAAAAAAAAAATTAATTTTTTCTAAAATAAAACCTTATCATATCACCTTATTTTATAAAAAAAATTGCTATCATCTTTTTTAATTTAAAAAAATTATTTTTTTCAATTGTAAAAAAAGCCCGCGGCCCGTGACCCCGAAAGAAGACATAACTAGGAAGGGGCCTAAATGGCCTAAGATGCCGAAAAATAAATGAAAAAATCTGGTGTGACTGGCGCACAGCACACAACTTTCTCTTACCTTCGGTAATCGAAAGTTGTGTACTGTGCTTGTCACACCAGATTTTTTGTGTCGACATGTATTTAGTTTCCGACAGTATGGTACATTCGATTTTCAAGATGTAAAATTTATAAGTATGGCAAAATGTTTATATTTTGTTACCATGGCATCCATTTCTCCTATCTTTTCTATGGAGAACAAGAGTAAAGTGGTCTTCAGAAGATTTCAATCACAAAATGAGAATATACATTTTAAAGAGCAACTAAAAAATAGTTGATATATGAATTTGAAAAAAAATCGTTGGAGCAAATTTTGAGAAAATCGAAAAAAACTGAAAAAGTGCATCAGTAAAGTACTAGTACTTTTTGGTCGATTTTGTTCAAAAGCTTCGTGTCACGTCCCATGGGGGTGCCTAACTTAAATATAAAATTTCAACCTCCTAAGTCTTTTCGTTCTTGAGATATCTTGTTCACAGACACACAGACAGACAGACAGACAGACAGACACACACACACACACAGACAGACCATGTCGGGAAAACCACTTTTTGGATTCAGGGGACCTCAAAACGTGAAGATCCATCAAAATCTCGACATCGAATTTTTGACATGAATCCAATACTTTCTCTCTATATATATATTACATATATACATAGGTAAGAGAAAGTAAAAAATTATAAGAAAATTGAAATTTTAATTTATATTGATACATGTATAATAAAATATGAAAAAAAATTTACATTTCTTTACTTTCTCTACCTATGCATATATGTAATATATATAGATATAAGTATTGAATTCATGTCAAAAATTCAATATCGAGAATTTGAGGTCCCCAAAAAAGTTGTTTCCGCTACATGTTCTGTCTGTGTGTGTGTGTGTGTGTGTGTGTCTGAACAAAATATCTCAAGAACGAAAAGACCTAGGTAGTTGAAATTTTATATTTAAGTTAGGCACCCCTCTGGCACGTGACACGGAGCTTTAGTACAAAATCGACCAGAAGGAGTACTAATACTTTACTGATGCACTTTTTCAGTTTTTTTTTCGATTTTCTCTAAATTCGCTCCAACGATTTTTTTTTAATTCAAAAAATCAATTATTTTTTTGATGCTCTTTGAAATGTATGATCAGTCCTCGGGGCTTGGTGTAGGGGTTAGCGTGCTAACCCTGTATACCAAAAGTCGAGGGTCCGGACCCCAGGAAGTCCGATAATTTTATTTAAGCCATTTGGATACCACTAATATTAATACTAAATTATAATTTTTTTTTTATTGTCAACTTTTGTAATGCCATGGTTAAGTGGTAGAGTATGCGCCTCTTGTGCTAGGGGGGTCAATGGTTCGCATCCAGTCTCATGCGACAAAAATTTATTTCTTTAGAATTGGATACCAATCAAATGATATAAATAGAGACGTGGTCCAAATGTCCTCTTATGCCGAAATAAAATTTTTGTAATAATCGGTGTTCCATTTTCCAAAAAGTAAAAATTTTTTGCATATTAAATATGCCCCTATTGTATGAGTTTAATTTGAACTCTGTCCTTTAGTGAGACTTTACTTCAAAGTTGATCACTATTAAAATGAATGTAATTGAACAAAATTATAATAACCCTAACAACAAATACAGACACAATAATTAATTTCAAAAATATTTTTTATCATTTATGCAAGAAATGAAATTCCAATATTCAAATAGATGGTGACAAATGATAATGGATCACTTAAGGCTCTAACAGACAGAACGCGAAATTCGCGTCGCTTGGCGTTTTTTCAACGCCGCGAAAGGCCGCGAAATGTTGTATAAGGCAAGACTGTATCATCCCCGTCACACAGGGGGCGAACTTACGCGGCGTAAACGCTCTCTTTCGCGCGACAGCTTTTTCGAGTTGTACAAAATTACAACTCCTTCGCGCGAACAGGCGAATCATCAAG
>JAKCPI010022245.1:0-15238 GCA_023213315.1 Euborellia annulipes | reverse complement strand
TTTAATAAAATAATACAAAACAAAAATTTTTAATGCTAAAAAATATAAATTTAATATAAAAATATTTTTTTATTTATTCATATTTATTTTTTAATTAAAAACTCGATGAGCCGCAGTGGCACCGTCTCTACTGATGGTGCCACTGCGGCTTATCGAGTTTTTAATTAAGGAAAACCTCCGTCCCAGAATCTACTAAATTTTATTATTTTAATTATAATTATAAAACTAGCAATCATTTGGAAAATTGATCTTGGTGGCCAAAATTCGCGCCTCCCTTTAGACTAGTGCGCGCCTCATAGTTTGGAAAACGCTGGTGTAAGTGATCTTTCTCTTCTAAAAATACCTCTTTGCTTTCTTTTAGTTCTTTGACAATTTTTAACTTTGCCCATCCACCGTAGGTTGGGCAGAATAATTAAAATAAGATAAGAGAAAGTAAAATGCCCTCTTAATAGAGGAAAGTAGGTTTGTGTGATCACTATTTAAATAGCTTAACTTTTTGTTTGATTTATTATATTTTTAGTTATTTTATTAATAAATAAATAAGATAGTAAAAGAGAGTCTGAGAGGATTTAATAAGTTAGCTTAATTAAATAATCTCTTGATTTTAATATCCACAAATCTTGGTTCACATATCATTTAACAGGGCATTCAAAAGAACGAATCATTAACATTGAACAGACCGTAAATTGATGAAAAATTCCATAGGCCTATATTTAAAATAATAAGTAGAAATAAAGAACTAGTCATTTCAAAAGAACGAGAATCATTAATGATACAGTCATTTGCTTTCCTATTGATTTATTCATCAAGTAGAAGAGAGAGAAAACCGGGAGTGCAGTGAGAGAGAGATGCTTTCTTAAATCATCTGCTCTCAGCTCAAGGTCATGCCATCTGCAAGCGAAACAATCGCTCTGACGTCACGCCTTCTCAGAAGCATTAAAAAAGCAATAAAATTAAAAATATGTTATTATATTCCAGGAACTGAAAACATGGGTTTAATTTAAAAAAAAATATATATTATTTTTTAATATAGCCTAATAAATATAAATTCTTTTGAGAAAACATATGAAGGAAGTTTACTTCTTATTTAAGCCGGATCTTCAGGCAGGTATTATAAAAAATTATTAAAAACAATTTTCTATTTTCAGGATTTTTTATTGATAGATGACTGGTGTGCACAATAAACAACCAGTTTCGGTCCACCAAGAGACCATCATCAGATGGTCCAGGCTTAAATAAGAAGTAAATTTCCTTCATATTTTTTCTCATCAGGTGACTCTTGCAACTTCCTAAATTTTACATAAATTCTTTTTTTACTTTCTCTTACCCTATATATGAAATATATATAGAGAAAAAGTATTGCGATCATGTCAAAAATTCGATGTCGAGATGGATATACTAATATAAACAAATTCATTTGTTTATATTTACCCTTGTTTTTAATGACACCTGTATGATTTTGTTTTGATTTTTTATCAAAATTAACGAAAATTTTCTATTTCTTCTGTGATTATTTCAAAAACTATTCAGTTTTCGAAAAAATGTCAAAGAATAAAAACTTTTTAAAATAGAGTATTTTATCACAATATGATAAAAAAATTGAAAATTTCTGGAAAAACTTATTAGGTAAAGTACTACTTCCATGTGACGTATTTACTCCAAAAGTTGATAGAAATCTACAATTTAAGTGTAAGGAGCATATACCAAATTTCATCAATCTAGCTGCTTTGGTTTTTAAGCAATCGTGTTCACACACACACCCCAGACGTAATTCCAAAAGAATATACGAGAAAGTCTCGGGGAAGTCATCCCCCATATTTTTAATTTCCATCATAATTCTCATTTATATCTCAATTGAACTCATACAGATGTATAAGAAAATAAAAAATACAAGAATTAGATAAAAAATAAAGTGTATTTTTTCTCATAAATTATAGTATCAAGTTTTTTATCGTACTTTTTCTATTTTTCAATTTTTTTTGTCAAACATTCTTTAAGTTGCAGGAGGATATTTGACTCTGCTGAATACAGAGCCAAATATCCTTCTACTAAGACAACTAACCTAAAAATTTAGAGGGCATGAGTTTGCAGCATGAAACGCAATTTGGGAAAACGGACACCCTACCAGAGGTCTTTTCAACTCTTAGGCTATATAAACTTTAACGGTACTCATTATTTAAATCTAAATAACTTCAATAAATATTCATCGGACTGCCTGGGATCCGAATCAGCACCCTTCTAACCTCTCGACCACAGGGGGGATAACCACTGGTCTAGGATGGACTAATCTCTGTGACCTCCACATTTATATCTAAACACTTTATTGATGCTTCCCATTTAAATTTCCTTGTTACTTTATTTTTAGCAAAGATATATAGAAGGCAAAAAAGAATTTGTTTTTAAATAAAAATCAAACGGATAACGTTGTTGGTCTTCATTCGACTTTCTTAACTCGTTTAAATTCTTATTCTAACAGAGAGAGAAACTTATTAAACTTCATTACTTTATTTTCTTGTGAGAATATAAATAAGTTCTAAAGCTAAGCCAAGTTCAAAAAAAAAAAAAAAAAAAGTTTACTGGATAGCATTAATTAAATTTTTTTTTCTCCATTTTGAAGGGAAATTTAAACAATTTAAAGAGGAGACGAGTTAATTGTGGGTAATCGCTCAGAGGCCGAAATGGAAAAGGTCAGAAAAGAAAGGGACTTTGCAACTTCCGCCCGACCTCGCCCTTATTTATAGGGAGCCGATAAACTTGAAATAAATTTGATCGCTCAGAACAGGAAGCGCATCGCATCACTCATCTTTTTAAAACATGAATTATT
Source organism: Euborellia annulipes (assembly GCA_023213315.1). Lineage (NCBI taxonomy): Eukaryota > Metazoa > Arthropoda > Insecta > Dermaptera > Anisolabididae > Euborellia > Euborellia annulipes. Next base: position 12,414 of record JAKCPI010022245.1, on the reverse strand, counting down.
ATTATTTATCTTCAATTTTCTAGAATCTCGGTCAGTCCTGGAAGAATTTAAGAGCACCGTCATGATAAATAAGCGGAGAAAAAAAAAAATTTTTCAATTAAAAAAAAAAAATAGAATCAGAAATAATCCCACTCTGAAATTTTCAGAGCATTTGTAGAAAAAATCAAAGTTTTTTATAAAAAAAAAGTGTCATTTGGCCTGGAGAGAATTAAAAAATTATTATTTTCAATAAAATTAATTAATAATAATCAGAAATGAGTATTTTAATAATAGAATTTAAATAATAGGTATTTTTCTACTAATTAGCCTTTTGACATAATTAAATTAAATACACTAGCCGCTTGAGGATTTGTTTACATTCATGGAATACACAAATGAAAAGAATACATAAATATTTCTCTATACATTTCCTATGGGAGAAATCGTAACTTTAAAAATTAATAAATCAAAGTTTATGGGAATTTCGGGATGAAAATAATTTTTCTCGTAATCCCGAGAAGGGTCCTCTTTATGCATAAAAAATTTCATTTCAAAATTCCAACGTGAAGTTGCCTAAATAGAGCGTGACAGACAGACGGACATTAGTGAATTATATATATAGATTGTAAGTAATTATTGGATTTAAAAAAATTAAATTTACAAAATTGCGCATTAATTAAAATTTAAATATTCGTAGAGAGATATATTCTAAATCTGTGGGTCCTGGGTAAAGAGAGGGAGGGCATTGAGCAGGAGACAAGCCCACTTTGACAAGCTCGCTTTGACTATTATAAAATCTTTCAAACGAATTTCAAGAAAATTGGAAAAAAAATAAAAAGTACATCAGTAAAGTACTAGTACTCGAGGTTTCCCGAAAATAAGAACTAGCGCAATTTGTTTTCTATAACGGAAATAGGAAATATTTAAAATTTTGAAGAAATCATTAAAGGGAATTTCGAGAAAATAAGAAAAACTAAAAAAGTACACCAGTAAAGTACTAGTACCCGAATTTTCCCAAACATGAGACCAACTTTAGCATAATTTCATATTGGGACCATAAATGGTATTTAAAGTTTGAAAAAAATCTTTAGAGCCGTTTTCGAGAAACGATATGCTTATATGGACCCTGTTATGCAATGGTGTATCAAAGAGCAAAAATTCAAAATTGATTTAAGCACGGAATATTGTTTCAAATGCTTTAATTAATAACTATTCTTTATGAAATATGTCCTAAAAAATTTATATTTAATGTACTTGCACAATTGACAAGAAAATTATATATAATCCAATGTAAACAAAAAACTTTTTGTTGGATTTTCTCAAAACTCGATGTTTGGTCTTTGACACACCATTGCATAACAGGGTCCTTATATAAACAAACGTACATTGCTCGTTTAATAGTATTAGATTAGATTAGATTAGATATGGCCTAAGTTGCCGAAAAGACTGTGTGAATGAGAAAAAAGTGTATTTTAAGAAAAAAAAAAAATGATAGATAAATTTAGAAGGACCCCGCTTCCCCTTAATTTGCGTTTTACAAAAAAACCTCACGTGATGGAATGTTTTAGATCTTTTTTCCAGTTTCAGCGATTAAAAAACTGTAAGAAACAGTCAAAAAATCCCATTCAGTTTTTTTCATGCATACCAGTGTTATTTCTTTGATTTCTCCCCTCTGCTACTAACAGAGTCCTAATATATGTTTATATATTTATTTAATTAAAGTCCTTTTCGACATGTACATCCCGTCCCTATTTATGTCACTTAAGCTGACAATTGATTTCAGCCTTTTCTGAAGGCCACTTTGGAAACACATGCTTATGGCAATTCACAAGCAAAAAGGTTCAATTCTATAATATGAATAAATCATAAAATGAATCAAATTTATTTATATAAATCCCTTCTCCCTACTGGGAATTGACTCCCTTAATCCCTTTCCGAGAGATCGTATTTTATTTCCCTCTAATCCCGAGGCCTTTAATCTCCCTCGGCTCAAAATCTCAATCACGAAATTTGAAGGCCATTAATATGAGTGTAAAAAAAAATTCATACTCAACTTCTTTCAAATAATTTATTAATTGAAGCATTGAAGTAGATTGACCTTAACGATTTTGTTTAAAATTCATAAATCAATTATTTTTTAGATGCTCTTTAAAATGTATATTCTCATTTTGTGCTTGAAATCTTTTGAAGCACTTTCTTGTACTTCATAGGAAAGATAGGGGAAATGGTTGTCATGGTAACAAAATATAAATATTTCCACATAACTATAAATTTTACATCTTGTATTCTATTATAATAAAACTAGGTATATGTCGACACAAAAAATCTGGTGTGACAAGCACAGATCCCAACTTCCAATTACCGAACGTAAGAGAAAGTTGTGATTTTTTAAATTTTTATTTAAGACCATTTAGACCTGGTTCACATTTATTCCAAATGAATGATAGACGATTAAGTATGGGCACCAAAGTCTTTATTTATTTAAATTAACTAGAAGTTAATAAATATTAATAGCTTCAGCTGATTCAGCACTTCAACATGTAACGAAATGTGTTCCTCTCCGCGCTGATCTTTTCCATTGTAACTTGATGATGCTCTCTAAAATTTTAATTATTATCATTAATTTATTTCCCGCATGTTGAAATATTTTAATTTTAATTAATTTGATGTTAATTGAACGATTATGCATTTTCATAATTAATAAATAGAAGATATCGATTTGTTTAGCGCTTCCCTGTTGATGATACCAGAGGGGATTGTGGGTGGGCTTGTTTGCTTTGTAATTATAATAATAATCCGATAATTTAACTACAGTATTTTCTTTGTTCCTCTAGTTAAGAATTATTTGATTATTAAATATATCATATTCTAATATGACAATCAAATTGATTGAACTAATCCAAGCTTTTAATCTTCTTAAATACTAACAAATTAAGGAGATTTTTAGGACCGGCTGCTTCACGACTAATTAACTAGCTATCCCTCGGATTAAGAATTTCCAGTCTTTTCACATCTAGTTAAGCTAATCATATGATTAAATAGATCGTAGTTAACTAGCTAGCAACCCAAGTTAATATAAGGCTTATCTAAGTGATGAATTTAGGAACAGAAGTCTCGTGTTTATTTATTAATTTGGAAATTTTACATTTTTGTTAAAAAATTAATTGGCTTTAATTAATTATTTTAATTTTTAATAATTTTTATAATTTCTTAAGTTGCTAACTTCACAAATCTTTCCTTATACTTCAGATAGCTAATTATATGTGAAAAACTCATTTTTTTTTTTAATTGAAGATTATAAGCGTGTTCTTGTTTACTATATCAATGATTTGCTATCTGGTGGATGAGTTTGTTAGTTGATTAGAAGTGAAGCAACCGGCCTTTAGAAATTTTTTTATTTTTTATTTAAGGTCTTTTTCGGCATCGAAGTCCATTTAGACCCCGCCTCTATTTATTTAAATTGATTGGCAGTCAATTCAATTTAAATAATTTTTTGTCGCATGAAACGGGATGCGAACCCGTGACCCTTGGTTTAAATAACCACCACACCAAGGCCCGGGATTTTGTTATTTTATAATTTAATTAATAATAACTAGTCGCGCCGCCCGCCTTCGGTATCCAAATGCCTTAAATAAAATCATCGGACTGCCTGGGGTCCGAACCCGCGACTTTCGGTATACGAGGTTAGCACGCTAACCTCTACGCCAAGCCCCCCTGGGCCAAAAGAAAATTATTATTACTACGTATTCCAATTCAGCGCCTGCTTGAGGATTTGTTTACATTCATAGAATATATAAATGCAAAGAATACTTAAATATTTCTCTATACATTTCCTATAGGAGAAATCGTAAACCTAGGAATTAATAACTCAAAAAGTTGTAGGAATTTCGGGACCCGATTATTTTTCTGGGACTCTGCTGCATAACGTCTTCTATAAGACTAAATAAAATTTCGTTCAAAAATTCCAACGGGAAGTTGGTCAAACAGAGCGTGACAGACGGACAGACAGACGGGCATTAGCGAATTATATTAAAAGAAGATAACACGGGAGAGATGACTCTTTTTTTTTTATAAAAACATTCACACTTTTTTCTCAATCACACATACACACACACACATACACACAGTCTTTTCGGCAACTTAGGCCATTTAAGACTTTGACGATAACCGTTGTAATTAATATAGAGATGAGTCTCAAAAACTATAGTTCATTTTTCCAACAATACAATACAACCATAACAACACAAAAACCGCCTCTAGGAAACACTCTCCATCATCTTTAAATCTCACATTCATTTGTTATGTAAAAGAAAACCAAGATACAAAACTCTCCCGTTATATCGCGTGCTGAACATCATAATGGCGAAAGTCCGAAATTGAACAATTTGAGAAAAGGCGGTTGAAAGTTTTATAAACATATAGGCCTACAACAAATGAATGGGCCAAAATCAATAGCGTCATTTGAGGGGGGCAGGGTTTTGGCCAAATTTGACTACCTATTTGTAAGTAAATTTTAAGAAAAAAAATGTTTGCCCTCCCAAGAAAAAATTTGCCCCCCCCCCCCAAGAAAAAGTTGAAAGTTGACGCCACTGCAATAGCCTATCCAAGAATGAGAATATATTTCCGCCACTGAAAAGAGAACCCTTGCCTTTTTAACAACGTTGCAACGTTTCGTATGCTTAACTTCAAAATTGAATTTTTGAACTTTCGCCTCTATGATTCTCAGCAGGCGATATAAAATTTCATCGCTCGGGATATAAACTCTCTAGTAGGCCTACAAGAAGTGAGTTCTTTACCTCTACGCTACCCTCTATTTTATTTCACCAAAAAAAATCTCTTTAATATACTGTACAACAGAGAATTAAAAAAAAAAAAACACAATCCTTTTTTTCACTTGTTCCTTTTACTCCCCCGCCCCTCCCCCTTCATCATTTATTATTGTAGCCGAATAGAATAAAAAGAAAGCGATTGACTTGTTGATTGGCAATTGAAGATAAGAGAGAGAATGTCATTTCTCTCTCTCTTGGTTATTTGAGTCCCCCCCCCCCTCTCCCTCTCTGTTCGTTCTTTTTTTGCAATTGCTTTTCTTTCCTTTCTATTGAGATATATCTGAAGAAAATATCATTTTGTTGTTGAAAAATAGTGATTGATGATCATTTTTCTTTTTTTTTTTGTTATTTAATTCTTTTCAGCTTGGAAATTTATTAACAAAAATTAAAGCAATACAAAGGCTCTTTTTGTTGAATGTAATTTATAACAACAACAACAACAACAATGCCTTTTATTTAACTCTTATTAGGTGCTATATCCTATTCTTATTTAGATGTTTTCATTCGAATATTTCTCAAGGGCTAGGACTTTAAATTTTTCCCATGTAGCGGAAGAGGATCCAGCCATTAATTCGGCATGGATCTACTTTCTACCTTGAAAGAGGAAAGGATGGCCTAATTCTACCGATGAACAACGATGTCCATAATAATCTAGAGATCCCGAGTTCAGTATACTCATATTTTCATTAGGAAGATGCCCTTTGTTACATAGGTATTATTTAAGATATATTTTTTTGGCTGGAAATTGTCTATACTATTGATAATGTGTAGGCAGCCAGGACGAGAAATAAAACGCCATTTTATTTCCGTGTGCTCGTCGACGTTTCGGGTGCAATCGTTTCCTTCGACCAGTGGCGTCATTTGGGGCGGCAGGCCCCCCCCCAAGGGCTCTGATTTTTATAAAATTTTATATTATTCTAAATAAAATACTCCAAAATACATCTACGAGTATACAAACTGTACAAAATTAAACAATTAAATTAAATATGTTTTGGCCAAATTGGAGTACCCATTTGTAAGTAAATTTTAGAAAAAAATGTTTGCACCCCCCCCCCCCCAAGAAAGTTGAAATGACGCCTCTGTTCAGGACTGAGAAGATGTCATTTATTGAGGTATTTTTAACATTTAGGATTACAATATATAATTCTAAGATAGCAGGTATGCTTTCATTCAATACAAGATATACCTGCTATCTTAGAATTATATATTGTAATCTAAGGGCTGGTTGCCTCAGTTAAGGTCAGTTTGTTGACTTTCGGCTATTTTTGTAATGCAGAAACCCACTTCAGTTTTATTCTTATAGTAAAATATACGACATTTCATCATTTTATTGTTAAAAGAAGTAGATGTATTTGTTATTTTTATTTTGATTCAACTTCTTTTCACAATACAATGATGAAATGTCTTATATTTTACAATATGTTATAGGCTAGGGCCGTTTGCATCAGATCTCGTCGCCATTTTGCTACCAATCAGAAAACCTAATTTTTGAGTAATTTCAGCCAGATATATGGTGAATTATAGCCAAGATCTGGGTTAAGTTAGCCCAGGCCCAAAGTTGGGGCTAAGATTTAGCTCTGTGGTGACACGTATTATGAACACAAGCATCCTAATATGAAGAATATAAATGACAGATGCAATCTGCAATTTATCGCTTTTTTGTGATGGCGTTATTTAATTAAAACCGAAACGTTTTGTTTTATTAGGATCTTCATTCGATAGAGGATATCCGATTAGATGACATATTTTCCTTTTTTATCTATTCACCACTTTTCTCATCGACTTCGTAGAATAAAATAAATACTGGTGAGCAAATCCGTTTAATTTTCATTTCAACATTTCGATCATCGCATTCGCTTAATTTGAAAGGAATAGGCCCTACACGTAGGCCATAATTGAAACAACAAGGAGCAGAGAAAGCGATCAAAGTTGAAATGAAGAAACTAGTTGGCGAGGATTCCTTTTTTTCTGAGATTAGAAAAGTTTTCCCATCTTATTTAAATTTGGTTTTATTATTATATTCTGAATATACAGTATATGGATGGCATTCTCTTCTCTCGCACCCTTTTTTCTATCTACCTGCAATAAAAATATTCTACACGCCGCATGTAACAAACAATTTCTTTATCAAGGAGGAACTATACCCAATTAACGGAGAAACTCCCCCACCTGTAGCCGAGAGGTTAGAGACGTTGACAAATATCAAATATTGGTAATCTAAAAGCCAAAGGGAGTTCGGGCCCCAGGCAAGTCTGTTCAATAGAAGTTCATTTTGTTCTGTGCATTGCATACGTGAATACTGTACATTAACTTTTTTGTTTTTTGGCTCATACCAATTAAAAAGCAGTCTGATGAATTTTTTATTTAAATCATTTGGTTACCAAATGGTATAAATAAATATCGACTTCCTATTATATCGTAGTGTATTGATATAAATGAAAAACAAGAAAAACGGAGGAAAACAGAAACCAAAACCACAACCAGTGGATTGGGACGGGGTTTTTTTTTTCATTTTTAATATTAAATAAAAAAAAATAAATTTTTATATTTTAAAAAAAAATAAAATTTTAAAGTTTTTAAAGTTAACTATTTTTTTTTTTTTTTTTTTTTTTTTTTTTTTTTTAAATATTAAAAATTTTTATTATTTAAAATTCAAACTCACACACACATTCACACAGTCTTTTCGGCAACTTAGGCCATTTAAGACTTTAGACGATAACCGTTATAGAGAAATATACATATAAGGGTCAGGCATTTTATTTAAGCCATTTGGTATCCAAATGGCTTAAATAAAATTCATCGGACTGCCTGGGGTCCGAACCCGCGACGTTTGGTATACGAGGGAGGCACGCTAACTTACTACGCCAACACCCGGGGGCAATTAATTAAATTAAAAATGTTTTGGCTAAATTTGAGTACCCGATTGTAAGTAAATTTTAGAAAAAAAAAATGTTTGCCCCCCAAGAAAAATTTGCCCCCTAAGAAAAAGTTGAAATGACGCCACTGCTCGGGCCCCAGGCAGTCTGTTCAATTGAAGTTCATTTAGTTCTGTGCATTGCATACGTGAATACTGTACATTAACTTTTTTTGTTTTTTGGCTCATACCAATTAAAAAGCAGTCTGATGAATTTTTATTTAAATCATTTGGTTACCAAATGGTATAAATAAATATCGACTTCCCTATTATATCGTAGTGTATTGATATAAATGACCAGACAAAATGGAGCAAAACGCAAAGGCGCCGAACTACAACCAGCTGCTTTGGACCGGGGCGGGATTTTTCATTTTTGCTATTAATTTGTAATAAAAAATACTTATTTTTTATTTTATTAAAATCTTTAACTTTAAAGTTACTAGGTAGAGCCTTGTTTGAAAAGGATGGAATTTCTTCAAACAATGCTCAGACTGTTCATTAGCCAGTCAATATATCGTTTAAGATAGCAAGTTTGCGAGACATGTTTGAGATGGGCAAAATTGATCCCCCTGGAGTCGAATAAGGACCTCCACGCTTTCGCGGCGGGTGGACTTCCCTTATCCTAGAGCGCCGGCCCAATAAGCACAATATCTCGCATCCGCCTGTTATACTAACAAAATTAAAATTTCATTGACTAGAGAAAGATCTCCACTAGAGAAAAAACTGCACGCCATTTTCCAAGCAAGATTAACTTAATTGGAAAATGGGAAATCAATAGATGCATGTTAAAAACTGAGAACAATATTTATTTAGTAATTAAAGAGTTGAATCATTTTAAATTATTTTAAAAATTATATTTTATCAATTTAAAAATCGAATAATTAAATCTCACAATTATTTTTTTATAATTCGTCATATATATTAAATTTCAACTTTTCTATTTTTGTCGTCACGACTTGTGACGTCATGGCTTGTAGCGTCACGGCCTTGTGACGTCACGGCTTGTAACGCGACATGCTGATAGAAGAGTGAAAAAATTTGAGAGGCAACAAATAAAAGTTTCACTTTAAAAAACATAAATAAATGTCTCAGTAGTTTCGGGCTGAAGATTCAACGTGCCCTCCTGAAGCCCCTTAAGCCAAATGTCAAAAAATATCCAGGCCAGGAGACAAAACCCACCACTCTTTAAAAAAAATTGTTAGATCTTAATGATTTAAAAAATAAAATCCCTTTTAATTTCTCTCTCTTGTCATTTGAATAATTTTGATATTCGAGAAATGAGTTTAGTAAAAAAAAAAAAAGTAAAAACCGACTGCCATTTAATTAAATTACTACTGGCTCCCTTGGGGCTGAAAGGGAAGGTTCAATAAAAGGGAAAAAATATGGATGAAGCTCTAACTTAATCTATATTTGAAAGAAAAACATAATTCTGTATATCGAAGGGGAGAAAAAAACAAATGACGTTAGAATTTGTTATTGAATCATCAAAAAGTGTCAAATATCTGTTAAATAAGCATCCAGATTTTATTATATTCAAATTATTTAAACGCCGGGTAGTTCTTATATTTGATTCTTTTCAGTTCGAGACAAGCTAATCATATGATCAAACAACAGCCCAGATCGTAGCCAGTGGCGGATCCAGAGGTGTTTCTCGGGGGGGGGGGTAATCTGGAGTGACTAGTCACACAGAACACAATCTTTTCTTAATTTCGGTAATTTAAAGGCGCATTCTGTACTTGCTTGCCAGAATATAAATATAAATCAAATTTTTAAGTATTAATTTTTAAAATTTTACATTAAAAATACATTTTTTTTTTCGAAAAAAGTATTTTTTTTAAATCTCAGGGGTAATTATCCCCTTTACCCCCCCCCCCTTGTATCCGCCCTTGATCGTAGGCCAGACAGCCTGGAATATTGCAGTAATATTGCAGCAATTTTGCCTACCTTGTACAATATTGACAATATTGGAGCAACATTGCGCAATATTGAAGTGAGGACATTGCAGAAATATTGCTGTGGGGCAACATTGAAGTGTAAATATTGCAGTGGCAACACTGAATAGTGAATATTGCAGCAATATTCCTTTTTTTTGTTCCCTCCAAAAAAAAAAAAAAAATTTACATCAATATTGCTGTTGCAATATTGAAGTGTGAGTATTGTTGAAATATTGCATTAATATTTCTTTTGAAATATTGAATAGTGCGGCGAAATTGCAGTGACAATATTGAAGTGTAAATATTGCAGCAATATTCCTGAAATATTACAGTGGCAACATTGAAGCGTGAATATTGCATAACAATGTTGCAATGGCAACATTGAAGCGGGAATATTGCACATACACACGTACAGAAGAATTATATATATAAAGATATAAGATATATATTTTTTTATTATTTACTGTGCTTGCTTCGCTCACACCATTCATTTCCTCCTCAGTTTCCCAAACACGTAAGCAGCATGCATAACGTAAACACAGCAGTCGTATTTTTAGGTAAAACAAAGCTCGTGTATTCAATCTCATATATAAAATTAATGCCTCGCTAATTTTAATTGTTAAAAATTCCAAAACCAAATGTAAATTTCCTATTAATCAACATATTGGCTTTAAAACGCAATAATGCATATTCATCTGTCGTTTTGCATCATCAAACAACGGGGGAGGCAACCTTTCAAAATAAAAAAGTTATTTTTTCCAATATACGGGACGCAAATAAATTAATAAACTATATGAAATTAAAAAAAAAAAATTCTATCAAGTTAAACGTGGAATTCACATACTTGAATTAATTTAAAAAAATAATTTAGAATAAAGTGGTTGGTTTTTGTTGGGCGTGCAACTTGCCTTCTTGTTCTCGGTCCTATTTATTTATTTTTTTTTGTTTTGTTTTAAATATTAATTAAATAGAAATGAAAAAAAAAATCATCAATGCTAATGGCTGGTCATAGATAGCTCTCTCTCTCTCTCTCTCTCTCTCGTTGTTTTATTCAAATTTTTTTTTATATGAAAAGTTAGAATAAAAACTCTTTGTCTATTCATATTCATATTGTTCAGAAAATTAGCAAAAACATTTGAAAAATATTGTATTATTATAGGTAAGAATGATTTGAATAAATGCGTGGAGAGAAATAAAAACAACTTTTTTTTTTGTTATATCCACTTCATATTAATATCTTCATTTTATTTTACGAGAAATGTGGAATTAAAATAAATGTTTTCTTCTTATATCCTCTACGCCCTTATTATATCCATTCCAAAGGAGGGAATTCAAACCACCCCCTGGCACGAGGCACAGAGGTAAAATATTAAATATTTTTGTTAACGGCTCGCGGGTCGCTGTTTAACCACCTCTGCTCTAGATGTTAAGGGGGAACGGGAGCGAAGATAAAATGGCGTAGTGTGTCATAAAAAGAAGTAATTCAAAAATTTGCCAAGAGATGTCAGAATGGTAGCTAATAATATTTAATGCATTTGGTTGATTTTCATTGATCTTTTAACAATAAATGTTATTATATATTATGTATCTTTTATAAAAGCATAAAAATATATAAATATATAGGCCTGATATAAGCTAATACGATATCGTTCTGTGCCACCAATCGCAATATATTTGAAGTATTTTGAACAATTTAATTTTTAAATAATTAATTAAATCTTATAAAATAATTTTATAAATTATTAATTAATATATTATTAATAATAAAATTATATTTATATTAAAATAAAAATATAAAATATTTTGGAGAGATATTTTTTTTTTTTTTTTGGATAACAAAAAAATATATATCAATATATTTTTAAAAAAACTTAAAAAAAAAATTATAGCTCGATGTCCCTATAACCTTTAAGAAATTAATTTATTAAAAAAAAAAACCATATAAAAATTTTTTAAATAATAGCCTGGTTTTTTTAAAATTACGTTTAGACGTCGCTGATAATATAGTCACCAAATTCTTTTTTATTTCAATGAAACAAATCAGGTTAGTGGATACTTTATAGTTTAAAGCTCCGATTTTCAACCTTTAGTTTAAATACAACTTTTACGAACCAATCACCTTTAATGTCGACGCTTAAATCTGGTGTGATAAGCAGAGAACACAACTTACAACTATTGAAGCTAAGAGAAAGTTGTGTGTCGTGCACACCAGATTTTTTTCAATGTGCTTTTTTTTTAGATTTAATTCACTTTCCCTCGCTTGAAGCCTTATTAATCTTCCTCATTAATGATGCATTTTGGACAAAAAAGGTCAAGAGCAATTTTTTTACATCTTCACCTTCATCACTTTTTTTTTTATCCACTTTACAAATCCAATAGTGAAAAAGAAGATAAAAAGTTAACGAGAGGAAAAGGATTCTCTCTTTGAATTTATTTGAATGTTCGAGCTTTTTCTCCTTAAAAGGGTCCTTTCCTCTTTCTCTCTTCTATTAGTTAGTGAATCTCTCATCTCTTGGGATGGAATTTTTTAAGCCAAAAAAAAAAAAAAAAAGGTTTAATCTAATAATAGAGGGGGTGATGACTTAGCGATAATGTCCTCCTTTTGTTACTAGATTAAACTGAATTGATTGTTATATTAATAATTCATCGTTTCAATCAATCAATAGCCAATTGATAAAAAAAATTTTCAATTAAAAAAAAAAATTTATTCGGCCTTCATTAAAATTCGTTTGGATAATAATAAAAAATTAAGAGGAAA
>JAKCPI010022244.1:0-18151 GCA_023213315.1 Euborellia annulipes | reverse complement strand
ACAAACTTGTTAAACGCTCAACATTTCATTTTAATTGTAGCTTTCATTGGCACCGAAGATGGCAATCGTTATGGTTACCGAAGTCTCCCGACTTTAAAAATGTCCTTTATTACTAGTGACAATATTGATAACCTTAAAAGTCAAGAGATGAGGTTCAGTTCCCAGATAGACTGATGAATATTTAATTAAATCAAGGTCTAAGTGGACATCCCACCCTCTTCTTTGCAGTAACCTTCTTTTATTTGAAAGATTGATATTATGGCTGGACCGCTATACGTATATCGTTATTTTAAATATTATAATAACGTTTGCCCCCCCCCCCCCCAAGAGACCAAAGCAAAAGTCAAAGAATGAAAAAAAGACAAAATTAATAACATATTCTCGAATGTTTTCCTCAGAAAGAGGCAAGTGTCTCTCATTTCGGCTTGGGGATTGTCAAAAATAGAGGCCATAGTTGTTAGTGACTGTCAGATAGAACAGCAAATCCGACTTTATATATCGTCAAAAAAATGAGTTAATTGGATTCCTTTAATAAAGTCCTATGAGAGAATTTTCCGGGGTATTATTTACATTTAAACCCGAATTGTTAGTCATCTAATTTGAATAGCGAATTAATTCCGGGTGATTTATTTATTATCGTTTGCTTTACTCACCCCGAGACTTGCAAGTGAAGGAAATTTCTTCTTTATCGCATTCATTTTTTTTTACTTCTTTTGTTTGTTTATAAATTGGAAAACACTTTATCGTTGCACACTGAATAAAAATTGACACTTTATAGACAGAGAGAGAGAGAGAGAGAGAGAGAGAGAGATCGAACCTAAAAAACACAGAATAAAAAAAACTAAAGACTTTATCTTGTTTCTATCCCAAAGGATTCGCCATCGCGTTTGCGTAATTCGCAAGCCCACGATTAGACGTGGTGACGTCAAAAGAGAAAGAATAAAAGATAGAAGAAAATATGATTTTTTTGAAGTGTTGATACCACGAGGGCAGATCCAACAGGTAGAGATAGAAAGTGACGGGGGAGGGGGAAGGGGAAGGAAGTAGTGCACACACTCACTGGGGGCTGAGGACGGCGTCCGTCCACTCGGGCTCTTGGGTCGGAACTCACGATACGGCCGTTTGTTGTCGCTACAGTCACCCACCGACGCCGACGCCCAGCGCCTGTTTCTATTTTTATCACGGCCGCTGCGAGCCAATTATAGATACATGCAGTATTCCGACGCCAATCGCCAATCACCTCAGCTTCAAGAGCCGAAAAGCTTGGAAATTATTCCAGTAACCTTCTTTTTATTTGAAAACATATTCATGAAGATAGTGTTGAGGAAGGTTCAACAACAAAGTTTTATTAAACCCGAAGCACGTAATCACAGTTAGATAAGAGACCATCAGATAAGCTGGAGTTTAGTAATCGAGTTCGAACCCGGCTTGTGGCAAAAATCTATTCTCTACTGGAGGAAATAGGTCCTCCAGAATGTACCATTTCTATATTGATACTCTGGTTCTTGTATAAGGGAAGCATCGAAATCGCAGACCACAGCTACATCTTCAAGTATCAAATATTTATCGAAATAAGAATTGAAAAAAAGAAATGGCTGAGTAATCATCAACAGGAGCAGGAGGAGCCATGGAATGAAAATTCTTATTTAAATTTCGTCAACGTTTCGGGAACCATACTCAGGACTTACTATCATCGAAATTTTGCTTAAGATTTAAACTTTCGACCGCTGGTTCTCGTTGAAACATTTTGTAAAAAATATACAAATTAAACACTAGGTTATTTGTTTCAAAGGTTTTATTAGGCCTAATTAAAAATTAACACTTGATACGTATTTCGACAATTCCTTGTCATCATTAGAAGTGATTACATTCTAATGTATGATGATGACTTCTGATGATGACAAGGAATTGTCGAAATACGTATCAAGAGTTAATTTTTAATTAATAAAACCTTTGAAGCAAATAACCTAGTGTTTAATTTGTATATTTAATTGAAATTTTGCTTGTATAACACTAAATAAATTTTCGATGATCGTAGGTTCTGAGGATGGGAACGATGCGCTCCCAAAACGTCGGCGAAATTTAAATAAGATTAGCTAGCTGCTTACATCATCTTACTCCTGTTGACCAAGCTCCCCCTTCCATCATCAGGCCCAAACCCTCAGAGAGGGAAAGTTTATGAAATAAATATCTCAACAAAAGAAGATCGTCAATTTTTTTTTTTTTTTTTAATTTAAAAGTTCAATTCAATAGAAAAAAAATTCTATTTGAAAGAAAGTTTCAATTTTCCATTAAATGACTCAAAGATTTTTTTATTGAAACTCAAATACACTTATCTTGTGTCGCAGAATATAAATGTCATTTTGCTATTGACATTCTCTTTTTTAACAATGGAAGAAGGATGTCTGATGTCTTCAATAAATAAATAAGAAAAAAAAAAAGAAAGATTTCATCAATGTATTCAATAAATATAGTGTGTCAGAGGTGTTTCTTGTTCCTTAATCTCGATGGGGTGACCTTAGAGTAAGTAAAGGTTGAGAGAAATCAATAATCTCATTCCTTGAAAATGGATAATCTATATATACAAAAAAAAAAAAAAAAAAAAAAATAGGTTGGTGGAATTTATTCCATTCTCACGTTGTCTTAAACACTCGCCTTGATAATAAATTATAGGGGGCGGACTTTTGTGCATCAATAATGACAACTTTGTTCTTATATATATCTTCTGATATAAATCTATAAAGACAGATTGACAAATTTAATTTTGAAATTCCCGTGGTACACACACCTCGAACCCAACCGGCCTCTGGCCGTAGCCTTCTACCAGTTACATTATTTCCTATCTCTAACTCCTCCTCCTACGTTCGTTTCTAGCTAGTGAACTAATCCTTATTTCTGGTTCCTTTTATCCAACCTCTTCTATGCTAGGGAGGATGTCCTAGTTGAGGAGGGACTTCCTCAGCGTCGACTCCTTTTGAAGAATGCTTCACTGAGAGGGAACCTTCTTTACGTCCCTTTCACAGGACGGGATGCCTCTCCTCGTGGAGGTGCCTGGGGGCTATTGTCGTGGAACCCAATATTCCAATTCAATGCCTGCTTGAGGATTTGTTTACAAATATTTTCATTTAATGAAAAATAAACACGTATGCTCAGGATTTGAACACGGATCTTCTTTATAAAAGCCGACAGACATCCTATCTCATTTGAATATTAAAGATTCAAATAAAAACCTCTTTTAAATTTAGATAAATATTTTTATAAAAAAAAATTCAAAATTACAAACAATTATAAATATCACTGTTATTCACTTTTTGATGATATTCCGGGTGTAGAGCAAACAGCAGATGATTAAGAATTTTATTTTCAGTGCTGACTTAAAAGCATCTTGCTTATTCGCCTGGATTTATAGCAATGACTAGAATCATCACAAATCATTTGGGAATGGACTAAATAAACGATTCGGAGTTATTTAAAATATGAACAATGATTTTAAACAATTGTTTGAAATCTTAAAGGTGTTTGGTCATAAATTTATCTCCCCCTCCCTCTCCCTCCAGTTTTCCGCTTCGTTAATTTATCAATTAAATCGAGCTCTAAATGAAAAGTTGAGTTTTACTTTAATAAACTCTTTTTAGTCGCCGATTAAGGACAATTAGAGACATGATGATGATCTTGGACCGAAACTGACAGTGTCAATCTGAAAAAAAAACTCCCCCATTAAAAAAGTGGATTTATAGACTATTTAATGCGGGTAGTTTAATTTGAAAATCTGGTGTGACTGGTGTATCGCACAACACACAACTTCGACAAGAGAAAGTTGTGTACTGTGTTTCTTTTTGTGTCGAGATACTGTATATATAGTTTCAAATAGCACTTGACCACTGGTATAATTGGAAAAATTTTTTAATAAGTTCCAAAAGAGACGCTCTTTTGAATCGAAATGAACCTGCAAATCGCCATAGAAATTTAACATTGTCTCTATGGAAGGAAAATGAATTTGAAAAATCTGAAATACTACATCAGTATAGAGAAAGTAAGCAAAGTTTTTTTTGAGGGTAAAACAAGATAATTTACTCACAGAAGAACAATAGAATAAATAAATAAATACTGTGGAGTGAGTGAGCTGGCAATAGAGAGTTCGATGGAAGAGGGGGGGGGGGGGATGGGGGGGGGGAGTTGGCAAAGACCCAAATAGGGCAAATCGAGACACCCCACAGACGCGAACACAACAGCCCAAAAGACCCTCATCCAAGGACAAACGGTATTTGATCGAAACCCGCTGTCACTATAGCAACCAAACTCGCCCTCCATTCTCTCTCTTATTTTTATAGTCTATCTAGGGCTTGGAATTTTAAGATGATGAAAATTAATATTTTATATAAAATACTAGCGATGAGAAGTGGCTGTAGACTTTGAATTGGATCTAGGAGACTGCAGCCAAGGAATTAAATAAAAAACTTATTTAATGGTTAACCGTCGACGTTTCGGTCGCAAATCACGACCTTCCTCAGGACGATTAATTGTTAGAATACAAGATTAACAGTATTATTTTTAATTATCATTGCAAATTATACAATATTATTTAATTGAATAGTAGAACGTGGCTGTAGCTGATATGTTTAATATTGCCAGCCGTATGACTGCATCCACATCAATATGTAGTAGAAAATAAAAGGCCGAGCAGCTATGTTTATTTCTTTATTTAAGAACCCACAGCGACGTTTCGGTCGACTATGCGACCATCTTCATGGCTAGAGTTCAGTCAACAGAAAAACCTCTTAAGTTCTTTGACAGACTTTTCATTAAATTCATTACGATCTATCAGATATAATGCATTCATCGCTAAAGTCAATATGAACTTAAGAGGTTTTTCTGTTGACTGAACTCTAGCCATGAAGATGGTCGCATATCGACCGAAACGTCGCTGTGGATTCTTAAATAAAGAAATAAACATAGCTGCTCGGCCTTTATTTTCTACTAAATATTATTTAAGCTATATAGTATGTATTAAGAGTGAGTGACTTGCTCTTAATACATATAGCTTAAATATTATTGTATAATTCAAAAAAAAAAAATAAATATTATATTATAATAATAATTATAAAAAAAGGTCGTGATTAAGGGACGAAATTGGCGAGGAAAAGATTAAATAAATATTTTTTTAAATATTTGTAAAAAAATCTAACCAATATAATTCTAACTACATATCAGAATTCAGTATAAAAAAATGTACTAGATTCACTAATCAGTTTTTCTAGTGAAGAAAACCTTGTCGACCAGTGTTAGATAGGAAAAAAACTTCTTTTTTTTGACTAGCGTGTCTTGTTTACTATATCGATGATTTACTAGTGAAGCAACTGACCCTTAGTCCTAACAATGACTACGTAGCTATAGAAATAAAATGCTGAAAGAAAGAGAAACTTGATTTTTAAGAAAAATAGAAACGCAAGATGAAGCATTAAGGAGTCATGATAATTAAAGAAGAATTCACGGATATTAGGCTAATATGAATATAAAATTCGATTTCGGTCCTCTATTTAATAAAAAGCTCATTGGTTGAAAAAAAAATCATTTTTTCTGAATCCATCAAATATGGCAGACGAATATCAGATCAGCAAAAACCCGACGAGTGTATATTGAGTGAGAATGTCAAAAGAAGAGAGAATAATACATTTGCTAAAGCAGAAAGTTGTATCTGTCAGTGTAAATTAATTTAAATTGATTTATGATTGTTCACCAGGTTGGTTTCCAATCCAATAAACTCACACTCTTTATTACCCAGCATCTCTGCTCGTATTAAATTCAATCAAGTTGCGTGCCCGACGCTGATCCATTTACAATTTGATTTGTAAAATTTCGAAATCATAAAAGCATCTCAGCTAATGGGATTTTAAGTAAAATTTTGATCCTAAACTCGATTTGGATCGAAATCTAAGCCACTTACGATCTAACCGAGTAGAAGTCGAATTTATTATTGCGTAGTTAGCAGGGGGTGGATAGAGGGGGGGGGGTGGTGGGGACCCCCGAAAGAAATTCAAAAAGTTATAAAATCTAGTAATCTAAAGAAATTATGATTTCCGCTCTTTAATTCAATTGAATTTGTTAGCAATCAATTTAAATAAATAGGAAAGGGGTCTAAATGGCCATAGAAGCCGAAAAAAAAACCGCCCCCCTACAAAATTGCATAATCCGCCCCCTGGAGTTAGTGTAATTAACGCTAGGAAATATCATTTTTCAATTGGTTAATCTCTGAGGTAGGCATTTTAGATTTTATTAAAATAGAGTGAAAAATAAATTCTAGAGAGCATCTAAATTTTGAATTTTAATTAATTTAATTTAATTATTCTATTTTCACTCTATTTTAATAAAATCTAAAATACTACCTCAGACTGGTCGCCACACCAGATTTTTATTTATATAGACCTTCGCACAGCATTGGAAAACAAGTTACAAAAAATAGGCCTATATTAATTTAAATTATCAATGGAAAATAAAAATTCCTCCTCCGCCTAAAATTACACATTTCAAAAAGTTTTTTCAACCCCCCCTCTCCCCCTACCACCAAAAAACTCGATTTTAATAAAATTTAAAATGACGCTTCCTTAATGGTAAATGAATTTGGTGGTTTATTTAAAATAATTTTTTTTAATTTATATTTTTTATATCACGGTAATTAAAAATACATTTATCTGGACAACTGTTATTCATATCCCGAGACGCCGCCCGCCAGGGCATAGCGCGGTAGGGTTGGTGATCTCACTTTCTACTTTTATACCCGTATATCTCGTATATCTATCCCCTTTAAGTTTGATTTTTTGAAAAAATAAAATTAATTTGCGCGATTAATTTTAAACCCGTGGAGATTAATAAAATGTTGACAGTTTTGTTTTAATAATGTTAGTTATGGATTGATAATAAAATTTGGATTTAGAGATTGGTGATTGTGGTTTTTAATTTAAAATTTATAGGGAAAATATTAAGTGATTAAATCGAATCGGACTAAATGCTTTGATAACTGAATTTTAGAAGGATTTTAATAACTAAAGCCCGGATTCCTATGCAATTGCATATTTTATTTACTAACATGTACATCCCGGAAACCAATTTTCAATCCGAAACAGGCCTCCTTGTAACTAGAGTTCAAATTCTATATTTCATATTCTTGGATATTTTGTGAATATTCGATAAATTGATGTTTTTTGGCTGTGGAGATTTACTCAGGATTCGCAGGGACTTTGCAGCCAGGAGATTAAATAAAAAATCTTTTATTTAATTTTTATTTAATCTCCTGGCTGCAAAGTCCCTGCGAATCCTGAGTTTGTGAATATTGCATAAAGTTGCATATTTAAAACCTTTTAATTATTTTTAATATTTTCGCGCTTTATAGGGTGGGAATGTAAAAGATCAACATTTCAACCTCAATTTGTCCCGGATTTTTTTCTTTCAAGCGATTAGAAAGATCACTTCTGCGTTTAAGAATGTCTTCTCAGATAAACGCATTCTTTTTTTTTTTATTTATCTATTTAAGGTCTTTTTCGGCAACGGAGGCCATTTAGACCCCGTCTCTATTTATTGGTAGCCAAAAAATCTGGTGTGACAAGCACAGAACACAACTTTCGATTACCAGAGATAAGAGAAAGTTGTGTGCTGTGCGAACAGTTACACCAAATTTTTTACCTTCATTGTCCATATTTGGTCATTTTATAGGGCATTAATGCATGCATATGGTTTGATCGTGTATGAACATCCTGGATATAATAAAGTTTTCAAAAATGATATAATTGAATGGCGGAGAAATAGAATTATCCCAGTTCATGGTCGCCTCAGTTTCTATGAATGAGAGAATTTTTAAATATAAGTCAATTATTATATAATTAAAAGTTTGAGAAATTTTATATTTTTGGGATATATTTATATAGAGGAAGGGAAGAGAGAGAGAGAGAGTTGAGGTTTATAAATATTCCGTGACGCACAAATCGATTTTCCATTTATAACACGCGAAACTGTAACTAAGTTAGCCGAGGTCGAATGTCGGCAGACATTGAAAGTAGTTTCATTCTGGGGCAAAAAAAAAAAAAACCTCTAAACGAGGGAAGGAATGAGAAGTAGCC
Source organism: Euborellia annulipes (assembly GCA_023213315.1). Lineage (NCBI taxonomy): Eukaryota > Metazoa > Arthropoda > Insecta > Dermaptera > Anisolabididae > Euborellia > Euborellia annulipes. The sequence continues at coordinate 10,040 of JAKCPI010022244.1, read as the reverse complement.
TGAAGATAAATCGACTCTTTCTCTGATTAAAACGCCTCAATTGAATTGAACGAAAAAGCTGCTAGTTCAGAAGTTGGCCGAGAGAGTGCAGCACCATCCATGCAAGCGGAGCTTGCGCCTGATAGAGGCGCCACCAGTCGTACTACTTGTCGGAGCTCTATTCGTTGGGTTCATATTCAATTGCCTATTCTATTAAGAGCCGGTTGCTTCACTTCTAGCCAACTAGCAAACTTATCCGTCAGATAGAAAATCATCGATATAATAAACAAGAAAACGTTTAACATTCGTGTTAAATAAATGAGTTTTTTTTTAAATATAATTAGCTATCTGAGGTATATGTAAAGTTTTGTGAAGGCATCATTTATAAAAATTTAAAATAATTTTAAATTTCATTCAGGTCTTTTTCGGCAACTGAGGCCATTTAGACCCCGTCTCTATTTATTTCAATTTATTGGTAGCCAATTAAATTGAAATAAATTGTCGAATGAGACGGGATGCGAACCCACGGCCTTTGGTACAGAAGGCCAGCACACTAACCACTGCACCAAGGCCCGAGGGCATTAAAATAATTTTTTTTTAAATATATAAGGCCTTTATTTCCACCGAAACATTTCGACCAGCATCTTATTGGTCAAATAATTAGCTAATTAAAGCTAATTAAATTTTTTTTTTTAATTACCAAAAAAATAAAGAAGACTTCTGGCTCTAAATCACTATCCAGAGTTTGACCGCGGATCTCTAAATTTGTATTCGAGGGCACAAACTGGGTGGTCCAAATATAGTACCACAATATCCCAGCAGCTAACCTTACTACTTGTACAACTTGTTAATTACAGTCTCCCTTTGACCCCATGACCTTCTGCGATTGGAATAAACAACCTGCCTCTATTTTTCCCAAAACCTACAATCTTCAAATCTAAACTCATAGTATCTTCTTTTGTCTATCTTTTACTTCCTGGTTGCATTTAACACTGGTCATCGTTGGACCTTTTTTTTATTTAAAAAGAATTTTTTAGATAACTAGTTATTTTCATTAAAAAATGAATAAAATTTTTTTCAAAAATCATCGTAATTTGTCCATAAACCCATGTAAAATCTGAGGTTGCATCTATATGTGAGGTTTCACGGGGGTAAAACAACCTGAGTTTAAAATTTTTCACCTAAAACTTACACCGCAATCTTTAAAAAAACCTAGTTAAAAAATCTGGTGTGACTGGCGCACAGCACACAACTTTCTCTTACCCTTCGATAAGAGAAAGTTGCGCACTGTGCTGGTCACACCAGATTTTTTGTGTCGAGATATATTTAGTTTCCGATAGCACCTTAGTTTCAAACTTGCATTTTAAATGTTGACTGCTTCAAATAAACTATGGTTATTTTTCAAAATTTTAATCTCATATTTGGACATTTTATACACAATATAGAATCGTAAATAAATACAAAATTTCATAAGAATTGGAAAAAAAAAATTTTAAATGCCTAAAAAGTTCTAAAGGGGACCCCCTTTTGAATCGAAATTAACATACAAATCCCTATAGGAAATTAACATTGTTCCTATGCGAAGATAAGGTGGAAAGGGAATTTAAAAAGAGTAGAGAGAGAAGATAATGTTTGCAAGTGAGAGAGAGACATATATGTTTTCTTTGAAACAATTAAAGACACAAATAAATTTTAAAAAAAATGGGAATTTAAATAATAATTGATTTTTAATCTAATAAAAAGAAAAAGATTTAAATTCCGTTACCATGGCAACCATTTCTATCTTTCCTATGAAGAACAAGAGTAAAGTGGTCTTCAGAAGATTTCAACGGCAAAATGAGAATATACATTTTAAAGAGCATCTAAAAAATAATTGATTTTTGAATTTTAAAAAAAATCCTTGGAGGGAATTTTGAGAAAATCGAAAAAAACTGAAAAAGTACATCAGTAAAGTACTAGTACTTTTTGGCCGATTTTGTTCAAAAGCTTATTTTGAGCGTGTGGGAAGGTACCTAAGTTAAATATAAAATTTCAATCCGGTAGCTCAATTCCTTCATGCTAAAAATCTGTCCACACATACAGACACACGCACACACACACACACACACACACACATACATACACACAGACCAATTTGCGGGACCCACTTTTTTTGGACTCAGGGGACCTCAAAACATGTATATCCATCAAAATCTCGACATCGAATTTTTGACATGATCGCAATACTTTCTCTCCTATATATTTCATATATAGGCTAAGAGAAAGTAAAAAAAAAAATCTGGTGTGACTGGCGCACAGCACACAACTTTCTCTTACCCTTCGGTAAGAGAAAGTTGCGCACTGTGCTGGTCACACCAGATTTTTTGTGTCGAGATATATTTAGTTTCCGATAGCACCTTAGTTTCAAACTTGCATTTTAAATATTGACTGCTTGAAATAAACTATGGTTATTTTTCAAAATTTTAATCTCATATTTGGACATTTTATACACAATATAGAATCGTAAATAAATACAAAATTTCATAAGAATTGGAAAAAAAAATTTTAAATGTCTAAAAAGTTCCAAAGGGGACCCCCTTTTGAATCGAAATTAACATACAAATCCCTATAGGAAATTAACATTGTTTCTATGCGAAGATAAGGTGGAAAGGGAATTTAAAAAGAGTAGAGAGAGACGATAATGTTTGCAAGTGAGAGAGAGACATATATGTTTTCTTGGAAACAATTAAAAACAGAAATAAAATAAAAATAAATGGGAATTTAAATAATAATTGATTTTTAATCTAATAAAAAGAAAAAAGATTTAAATTCCGTTACCATGGCAACCATTTCTATCTTTCCTATGAAGAACAAGAGTAAAGTGGTCTTCAGAAGATTTCAACGGCAAAATGAGAATATACATTTTAAAGAGCATCTAAAAAATAATTGATTTTTGAATTTAAAAAAAAATCCTTGGAGGGAATTTTGAGAAAATCGAAAAAAACTGAAAAAGTACATCAGTAAAGTACTAGTACTTTTTGGCCGATTTTGTTCAAAAGCTTATTTTGAGCGTGTGGGAAGGTACCTAAGTTAAATATAAAATTTCAATCCGGTAGCTCAATTCCTTCATGCTAAAAATCTGTCCACACATACAGACACACGCACGCACACACACACACACACACACACACACACACACATACATACACACAGACCAATTTGCGGGACCCACTTTTTTTGGACTCAGGGGACCTCAAAACATGTATATCCATCAAAATCTCGACATCGAATTTTGACCGCGTTCCCAACGACATGTTCCAACCCTTATTCCTCCAAAAAAAAAAAAATAAATAAATAAAAATAAAATCATTAACAAACTTATTGGAAAAAGAGAGAAAGTAATTTCCTGACGATTGGCGTTTTAAATTGAACACACGCAGACACACACAGACAGGCTATGTCGCGAAAGCCACTTTTTTCGACTCCAGGGGACTTCAAAACGTGCAAGTATCCATCAAAATCTCGAATTTTGACATGAATTCAATACTTTCTCTCTTAATATATAAACATATATAGAGGTAGAGAAAGTAAAAAATAAGCTTTGTGTCATATAACCCGGGTCGAAAAATAACTGATGCGAGTAATCCTCGCAAATTTGTAAAAACTCCTTCGTTATTCCTCAAAAGCTTGATTAGAGTAATATAGTTGAGCCGTAATAATTTTGCATTCGTGTTGAGTGGGAACTAAGGTGTTTTGAAGATATTTAAATACATATTTATACTATTTATTAAATTTTGTAAATCAGAGCGATTATTGGCAAAAGGATTATTTTAAATTAATTCTTTTATACTATATTCTTAATTAACATAATATTGAGGCTACATTCTGCTTTTTATCGTCTTTATTTCTAAATATTCACTACTTCATCATATACCTCCAGTTGTATAAAACCTAGCGCCACATCAGTTGCGATCATTTGATAGCAGCCCAGAACAGTGTTCCGGAAACCAGGAGGAATAAGATCTCGAGCTGGGCTGTCTATTTGCCCTTCTTGATGATATCTCGACACTAAGAAATTTTCTTGTTTCAGTTTGCTTTTCTTCTTTAGATTCATTTTTAGATACAAATGATGCCATTTTGAGGATTTAAATATTTATATGCCCTTGATTAATCATTATGATAATGATCATTAAATGGTACCTGAAAGAAAAAAAAAAAAAAATAAAAATTGATCTTATTAATTACGATATTAATATAATATATAAGGCATATAGGTATATAAAGTACATTTACCGAAATATACCATGAAATGGGAACAAGAGAACTGGAGTTAGGACTGAGATCCACGAAATGACAATTCTTCTCAAACTTAATAAATGTTGGTCGATGAGTTTATTCCCTGGTTTAGATATAGTCCACGTCAGATAAGATGGTTCGACTACTAAAGCAATTCAAGAGGAACGGAGAGTTGCAAATGTATTCTAAGATTCTTATGATGGATCCTGTGAAAATAAAATAAGAAATGAAATTGTTATCAGATTTATTTCTTCCAAATGAATAGAAGGATTTAGTTTGTTTATTTCGCCCTTTCGTCTACTAAGGCTTTAGTAATTTGAATACATGGAATATATTTAATTTTCAATATACCGATGGCCACCGGGGGACGTTCTTCACGCTGATTCCTCTGGGGTCATCCATCAAGGACGGTTAAAGTTATATGAAATATTAAAAAGAATTTAATGGTGTTGATATAAAAAGGAAAAAAATATAAGACAAAATCAAAACCTAAAAGATGTCAATTAATGTACTAGGTATACTGGGGCAACTAATTTAAAAACATTTTATATTTTTTATTGTGGAGTTAAAGAGCAAGTAAGTGCACTTGCATCAAGCTTGAATTGTATTTCAATTATAAAAAATATTTTTTTTTTTTTAAATTTCGAGAAGATTAAAGGCAGGGATTTTATAAAGATCTTGCCAATATGTTCTCGGAGAGCAAAATATGATATTGCCTAAGAAATGCTCAAATTCAAGGCTTTCTTTTTGCTTTTGTTTATACAAAACTACCGGTTATGGCGGAATTAGGACAACGTTCACTTCTATAAAAAATTTTCACAGTTATTGCTTTAATAATTGTAAAAAAGTTTGACTGCTTTTATTCTGGGGTCCAATTCTTGGAATGTGATTTTAGGATTTTTTCCAACATTTTGTTTTTTTACTTTTTTACTTTAATTTCGAATAATTTTATTGCACCACTTCAAACATGGCCACCAGGGTCCACCAAATTGGAAAAGCATTTTGTATAGCGAATGTATAATAATAAATCATATGCGCCGACTTTTAAAAATTATTAGGGGGCCTAAATATGACTGACGCAGGGGGTACGGGCTGTGTTTTAAGATTTTACATGGCTGTTCATTGATTATCTAAGCCGCGTACTTCATTGGTTTTAAGATTTTGTCCTGATTGATTAGTGATGCGTTTTTTTTTGGGTGGTCTGGGTCCCCTCTTCCTTTAACACTGGGGGGGGGGCTCGAGCAGCTTGGGCCCTATGGAGTCGGCGCCTATGATAATAATTAATTAATATATGATATTTAAGCGTATTCCTCTATTAAATATGATGGTAAAAAATATATATATATATATATATATATATATATATATATATATATATATATATATATATATATAGGATATTCATTCAACTTTACAATGAACCTTTTAAAAACCTTTTAAAATAAGCGCTTATTGATATAACCATGAAGATAGAAATATAGGCTCTGTACAATAAATTTAAATGAAATTTATCTCTGTAAAAATATGTAAAAAGATAAATAAATACCTGTTAAATAATTATATATTTTCTCTCTAGATATTATATTTTTTAAACATTATCTTTTGATCAGCATAAAATATTTTTCTTTTATTTAAAATAAAAAATCTTTTATTTTATAAGCTATATTTCACAAAATATTTCATATCGAAAGAACAGAATTATAACGTAAAAAAATTATATTTGACAATAATTAATAGATTTAATAGATTGTAAAATATATTTTAGGTTAGGATAAGATATGATGACGAAGGGGAGTGGGAGGGAATGAGCAATGACATTTATATCATTTATATATGCTAGACTTGGATCTTTGGCATGATTCGCAAGTAAGCAACTAATAAATGTGCCAAGTGATTATATAATTTAGTTTCTCAAGTGAATCGAAATGTTTTCTAGATTATCAACACAAGAGTCCTACAAAAAATCAAGACGTTTAATTCATCAACAGAACAATGTCGAAGAGATTCCGATACCCGTCCCATGGGGCCACATCGCTGCTAAATGGTGGGGCCGTCAGGACGAGAGGCCTATCCTCTCTTCTACACGGATGGCAAGATAACGCTGGAACATTCGACAAACTATCCCCATTATTATGTTCTCATCGGCCAATACTAGCTATTGACCTTCCAGGACATGGTTTTTCATCGCACCTTCCACCCGGATATCCTTATTTACTCTTCGACTACATCGTCACACTTAAATATATCCAAGACTTTTATAAATGGGATCAAATGTCTCTAATCGGACACTCAATGGGGAGTTTAGTGTCTTTATGCTATGCTGGAACATTCCCCGAATCAGTAGATATTTATACCGCCATCGATGCATTATCATCAGCAAAACATTCACATTCTGATGAAAAAACTCTTAATATATTATCTAAAGCATTGGATAAATTAATTGACATTGAAAAATTTGAAGCAAATCAAACTCCTGCATATTCTTATGAAAAGTGTATGGAATTATTTTCAACCGGGCCACGATTAAACCCTCTCAGAGGAGGATATTAAATACCTAATGCCAAGAGCACTTACTCTTCGTAGTGAACATAAATACTCCTTTTCAAGAGATCCAAGATTGAAATGTGATTTTACCATTACCTCAAGGGAATTAAGAAATGAAATGTTTAAACGTCTTAAATGCCATGTATTAAGTATCAAGGCCAATCCCGGTTTAGCTATGGACACAAAAGAAGGATACAGAAGAAGCTATTAATATATTAAAAACCAAATGTAAATCCGTCACAGCACAAGAACTCGAAGGGCATCATTTTATACATTTGACAGAGCCAGAAAAGTTGCATCATTAATTTTAGAATTTTTAAAAAATACAGCAAAGTGATCATTATTTATTTAGAAATTTAGTATTAGGCTGGTTTCATATTGGATCCATTTAAGATCCACTCAACATTTTTGAGCCTTTCAACACAATGTATTTATCTTTTGCTTCATTTTTCAAATAATCATTCTTTCATTTGAGTGAAAGGCTTATTGAGAATAAATATTTATTTCCACTATACATGATTTTCGGATCTCGGAATAATTTTTCAGGAAATTCAGAAAAATTTAAACCTCCAAATCTGATTTTTTTAAATTGAGCCTAAATTATGGACCCGTTAATTAAAAAAAATTAAAAGCAGTTCTCAGCTTTCACAAAAAATATTCCAGGTTTAGGTAGATGGATTTTTCATTTATTACTTTCTCTTACACTATATTTATTATTTATAAGAAATTTATCTACCTGAACCTGAATGTTGTGAAAGCTGAGATTGAATCACCTGGTTTGAGATCCTATGAAATTTAAGAGTAAGATTATTTCATGGCCAAAAATGAAATTTATTTCTACTTTGATTTTTCGCCTCATGATGATTATCTTCAATACTCTTCTTGAAATTTTAACTTTTTTTATTGGAATTACACCTTTTCTCCTATTAACAGTGAAATTTATTATGATTTCATATCAATTAGAGTTGTGATGTGCCAAATGAACAATTGTAGGAAAAGATAAATCGCTAAGATTTTGTATTGTGTTTATTTGGACCTAGCCACCGAGGACACTGGTGTAGCCATTGGTAGCCAATCCAATTGAAATAAATAATCGCATGAGAACGGGATGCGAACCCGCGACCTTAGGTACAATGCCCCAATAACCACTACACCAAGGCCCGAGGTCTTGGCGATTTACTGCTTTTTCCCTACAATGATTTCATATAAAATATGTTTATACTGGAAACTTCATTGGTGAAATTGCAAGAAATGGGATTCTTTAATCTCAAATTAGACAATCTAGCCGGTGAACCTGGCAAAAAAGAATACCCATCAAGATCAATGTAAACAAGCAATTCATCGATATAATCCGTTTTCTGATATATATTGTAATTTCTAATTAGCCGCAGCAGCCAAAAAATAAAAAAAAATGAATGTAGAATATAATTAGAATTGACTTGTAATTTCAAATCGAATTTGCCAATTCCTTGTTGGAAATACACAGTATTTACTATTGGAAAATGTTGATTCTGCCAAAACTGAATGGTTTCATGTGAATCGGTTATTACTTTCTCTTACCTCTATAAATATATATATATATATATATATAAAAGAGAAAGTATTGTTTTTGTTGCAGTATCATGTTTAGAGGGCTTTGTAAAATTGACTTTAAAATTATATTATTTATACAACTTATATTAAACTTTGTATAAAGTTTTTTTTTTTTTTAAATAAAACTGCTCATTGTTGACAACAATTTTTTTATATTACACCTTTATTATTTAAAAATTCAAAAGAATATATATATATAAAAATGTCGTTACGTACCGAGGAATTAAAAATATAAAAAAAGATTTTTTACAATTTAAAAATGTATTTTATTTATTAAAATTTCATTAAAAATTTCAAGTCACATTAATTTTCATTATTTTTAGGATTATATACGTGAAAAAACGTTAAGGAAACATTTAGAAAATGTCGTAAAAAATCTTAAAGAAGAGTTGAATGTGTCAATTGAAAATGAAAAAATTCGATTTAATGAAATTAATGATAAAAATAATATATTATTTAAACAGAATGAAATTATTTCTAAACAATCTTAATGCTACAGGTTAAATAAGATAATATTTCAAAAATGTTATAATAATTATTCCCTTCTTATAATATTTCTTTTCTTTTTAGAGGAAAATCTTAAATTGAAAGAAGATATTAAAAATTTGAATAAAACTTCTGAGGAATTAAAAGTAGAAAAAAAAAAAAAAATATTATCTTATTATTTAATTTATGAATCATTCATCAAAATGAAATTTGACATTTTTAGAATAATAGACAAGAAATTAATGATTATATAAAATAAATAGAAAAACTAAAAAATTATATCCCATGATATTGAGATCAAAAAATTAAGAAAACATTGGGAGGAAAAGGTAATTTTTTTAAAATCAATTTTCTTCTAAACTGTAATTGATTTGTCCAAAATTGTTTTATACTGCCCAAAGAAAACAATTTTTTATAATATCAAAATTCTTTTTATTATTTTAATTAATATTAGGCCTTATTTCTTTCCATCATTCTTCTGTTAGGCATATATACAGCTTCTCATTTTGTAGTAAAAGTTGCAATTCCTTTGGGATAATGAAATATTTTTAAATAGCCCCTCACTCTGTTCATATAGGTATATATATATATATATGTTCAGGAAGGCTCTCGTAACTGGAGTTTGTGAAGACAAAGTTCATATGAAATTAGCCCCCCAAAAAGGAGAGCCGAAACGTTGAGTAGATCTCACTGTAACCAATGTGAATTTATCCGAGAAAATTTTATCTTCACATATAATGTATATAGATAAATAGCTTACTATATTATTGCTTTCGAGCAAGCCTTGAGGAGTAGACAGCTTGAGATTCCAAATCGAACTGCAAACACAAACACGATTACATAGAACCAACTTCTCCAGATTTCCCAAACCTCTGAGGCATCCACCAAACAGGCCAACACTCTGACTTGGGGTAAGCAGACTGAAGCCCCAAAGTCATCGGGACTCAGCAAGGGCTGCGACCCCATAAAACCCTCCTCCATCATTACCTCCTAACTCCTCTCTTGAGAATAGCTCCAAAAAGAGCCGAAATGTCGAGTAAATCTCAACATCCAAATCCTCTCATTCCGAGAAAACTTCGTCGCATACACATGGTCGCGGAAGCCTTCTAGAATATATATATATATATATATAATTTTTACTAAATAAATAATCATTCAGCCTG
>JAKCPI010022243.1:0-13912 GCA_023213315.1 Euborellia annulipes | reverse complement strand
ACTGTTCATATATCAAAGTGATAGAATATGTGAATAGAAAATGATTGTGTGACATAAATAAAAGAAATAAGATTACTCGGATGGAGTGATCGACTGTCAAACAGGCTGAATGATTATTTATTTAGTAAAAATTATATATATATATATATATATTCCTAGAAGGCTTCATCGACCATGTGGTATGCGACGAGAAGTTTTCTCGAATTGAGAGGATTTGGATGTTGAGATTTACTGGACATTTCGGCTCTTTTTTGAAAGCCATTCTCAAGAGAGGAGTTAGGAGGTAATGATGGAGGAGGGTTTTATACAGGGTCGCAGCCCTTGCTGGTCCCGATGACTTTGGGGCTTCTATCTGCTTACCCCAAGTCAGAGTGGGCCTGTTTGGTGGATGCCTCAGAGGTTTGGGAAATCTGGAGGAAGGTTGGTTCTATGTAATCGTGTTTGTGTTTGCAGTTCGATTTGGAATCTCAAGCCGTCTACTCCTCAAGGCTTGCTCGAAAGCAATAATATAGTAAGCTATTTATCTATATACATTATATGTGAAGATAAAATTTTCTGGATAAATTCACATTGGTTGCTATGAGATCTACTCAACGTTTCGGCTCTCCTTTTGGGGGCTAATTTCATATGAACTTTGTCTTCACAAACTCCAGTTACGAGAGCCTTCCTGAACATATATATATATATATACCTATATGAATAGAGTGAGGGGCTATTTAAAAATATTTCATTATCCCAAAGGAATTGCAACTTTTACTACAAAATGAGAAGCTGTATATATGCCTAACAGAAGAATGATGGAAAGAAATAAGGCCTAATATTAATTAAAATAATAAAGAATTTTGATATTATAAAAAATTGTTTTCTTTGGGCAGTATAAAAACAATTTTGGACAAATCAATTACAGTTTAGAAGAAAATTGGATTTTAAAAAAATTACCTTTTTCCTCCCAATGTTTTCTTAATTTTTTGGATCTCAATATCATGATATAATTTTAGTTTTTCTATTTGTTTTATATAATCATTAATTTCTTGTCTATTATTCTAAAAATGTCAAATTTCATTTTGATGAATGATTCATAAATTAAATAATAAGATAATATTTTTTTTTTTTACTTCTTTTAATTCCTCAGAAGTTTTATTCAAATTTTTAATATCTTCTTTCAATTTAAGATTTTCCTCTAAAAAGAAAAGAAATATTATAAGAAGGGAATAATTATTATAACATTTTTGAAATATTATCTTATTTAACCTGTAGCATTAAGATGTTTAGAAATAATTTCATTCTGTTTAAATAATATATTATTTTTATCATTAATTTCATTAAATCGAATTTTTTCATTTTCAATTGACACATTCAACTCTTCTTTAAGATTTTTTACGACATTTTCTAAATGTTTCCTTAACGTTTTTTCACGTATATAATCCTAAAAATAATGAAAATTAATGTGACTTGAAATTTTAATGAAATTTTAATAAATAAAATACATTTTTAAATTGTAAAAAATCTTTTTTTATATTTTTTAATTCCTCGGTACGTAACGACATTTTTATATATATATATTCTTTGAATTTTTAAATAATAAAGGTGTAATATAAAAAAATTGTTGTCAACAATGAGCAGTTTTATTTAAAAAAAAAAAACTTTATACAAAGTTTAATATAAGTTGTATAAATAATATAATTTTAAAGTCAATTTTACAAAGCCCTCTAAACATGACATGCAACAAAAAACAATACTTTCTCTTACATATATATATATATATATATATTTATAGAGGTAAGAGAAAGTAATAACCGATTCACATGAAACCATTCAGTTTTGGCAGAATCAACATTTTCCAATAGTAAATACTGTGTATTTCCAACAAGGAATTGGCAAATTCGATTTGAAATTACAAGTCAATTCTAATTATATTCTACATTCATTTTTTTTTATTTTTTGGCTGCTGCGGCTAATTAGAAATTACAATATATATCAGAAAACGGATTATATCGATGAATTGCTTGTTTACATTGATCTTGATGGGTATTCTTTTTTGCCAGGTTCACCGGCTAGATTGTCTAATTTGAGATTAAAGATCCCATTTCTTGCAATTTCACCAATGAAGTTTCCAGTATAAACATATTTATATATGAAATCATTGTAGGGAAAAGGTAAATCGCCAAGACCTCGGGCCTTGGTGTAGTGGTTAATGGGGCATTTGTACCAAGGGTCGCGGGTTCGCATCCCGTTCTCATGCGATTATTTATTTCAATTGGATTGGCTACCAATGGCTACCAGTGTCCTCGGTGGCTAGGTCCAAATAAACACAATACAAAATCTTAGCGATTTATCTTTTCCTACAATTGTTCATTTGGCACATCACAACTCTAATTGATATGAAATCATAATAAATTTCACTGTTAATAGGAGAAAAGGTGTAATTCCAATAAAAAAAAAAGTTAAAATTTCAAGAAGAGTATTGAAGATAATCATCATGAGGCGAAAAATCAAAGTAGAAATAAATTTCATTTTTGGCCATGAAATAATCTACTCTTAATTTCATAGGATCTCAAACCAGGTGATTCAATCTCAGCTTTCACAACAGATTCCAGGTTCAGGTAGATAAATTTTTATAAATAATAAATATAGTGTAAGAGAAAGTAATAAATGAAAAATCCATCTACCTAAACCTGGAATATTTTGTGAAAGCTGAGAACTGCTTTTAATTTTTTTTAATTAACGGGTCCATAATTTAGGCCCAATTTAAAAAAATCAGATTTGGAGTTTAAATTTTTCTGAATTTCCTGAAAAATTATTCCGAGATCCGAAAATCATGTATATTAAAATAAATATTTATTCTCAATAAGCCTTTCACTCAAATGAAAGAATGATTATTTGAAAAATGAAGCAAAAGATAAATACATTGTGTTGAAAGGCTCAAAAATGTTGAGTGGATCTTAAATGGATCCAATATGAAACCAGCCTAATACTAAATTTCTAAATAAATAATGATCACTTTGCTGTATTTTTTAAAAATTCTAAAATTAATGATGCAACTTTTTCTGGCTCTGTCAAATGTATAAAATGATGCCCTTCGAGTTCTTGTGCTGTGACGGATTTTACATTTGGTTTTTAATATATTAATAGCTTCTTCGTATCCTTCTTTTGTGTCCATAGCTAAACCGGGATTGGCCTTGATACTTAATACATGGCATTTAAGACGTTTAAACATTTCATTTCTTAATTCCCTTGAGGTAATGGTAAAATCACATTTCAATCTTGGATCTCTTGAAAAGGAGTATTTATGTTCACTACGAAGAGTAAGTGCTCTTGGCATTAGGTATTTAATATCCTCCTCTGAGAGGTTTAATCGTGGCCCGGTTGAAAATAATTCCATACACTTTTCATAAGAATATGCAGGAGTTTGATTTGCTTCAAATTTTTCAATGTCAATTAATTTATCCAATGCTTTAGATAATATATTAAGAGTTTTTTCATCAGAATGTGAATGTTTTGATGATAATGCATCGATGGCAGTATAAATATCTACTGATTCGGGGAATGTTCCAGCATAGCATAAAGACACTAAACTCCCCATTGAGTGTCCGATTAGAGACATTTGATCCCATTTATAAAAGTCTTGGATATATTTAAGTGTGACGATGTAGTCGAAGAGTAAATAAGGATATCCGGGTGGAAGGTGCGATGAAAAACCATGTCCTGGAAGATCAATAGCTAGTATTGGCCGATGAGAACATAATAATGGGGATAGTTTGTCGAATGTTCCAGCGTTATCTTGCCATCCGTGTAGAGAGAGGATAGGCCTCTCGTCCTGACGGCCCCACCATTTAGCAGCGATGTGGCCCCATGGGACGGGTATCCGAATCTCTTCGACATTGTTCTGTTGATGAATTAAACGTCTTGATTTTTGTAGGACTTGTGTTGATAATCTAGAAAACATTTCGATTCACTTGAGAAACTAAATTATATAATCACTTGGCACATTTATTAGTTGCTTACTTGCGAATCATGCCAAAGATCCAAGTCTAACATATATAAATGATATAAATGTCATTGCTCATTCCCTCCCCTCCTTCGTCATCATATCTTATCCTAACCTAAAATATATTTTACAATCTATTAAATCTATTAATTATTGTCAAATATAATTTTTTTACGTTATAATTCTGTTCTTTCGATATGAAATATTTTGTGAAATATAGCTTATAAAATAAAAGATTTTTTTATTTTAAATAAAAGAAAAATATTTTATGCTGATCAAAAGATGTGTTTAAAAAATATAATATCTAGAGAAAATATATAATTATTTAACAGGTATTTATTTATCTTTTTACATATTTTTACAGAGATAAATCTCATTTAAATTTATTGTACAGAGCCTATATTTCTATCTTCATGGTTATATCAATAAGCGCTTATTTTAAAAGGTTTTAAAAGGTTCATTGTAAAGTTGAATGAATATCCTATATATATATATATATATATATATATATAAAAAAATATATTTTTTTTTTACCATCATATTTAATAGAGGAATACGCTTAAATATCATATATTAATTAATTATTATCATAGGCGCCGACTCCATGGGGCCCAAGCTGCTCGAGCCCCCCCCCCCCCCCAATGTTAAAGGAAGAGGGGACCAGACCACCCAGAAAAAAACGCATCACTAATCAATCAGGACAAAATCTTAAAACCAATGAAGTACGCGGCTTAGATAATCAATGAACAGCCATGTAAAATCTTAAAACACAGCCCGTACCCCCTGCGTCAGTCATATTTAGGCCCCCTAATAATTTTTAAAAGTCGGCGCCCATGATTTATTATTATACATTCGCTATACAAAATGCTTTTCCAATTTGGTGGACCCTGGTGGCCATGTTTGAAGTGGTGCAATAAAATTATTCGAAATTAAAGTAAAAAAGTAAAAAAAACAAAATGTTGGAAAAAACCTAAAATCACATTCAAGAATTGGACCCAAGAATAAAAGCAGTCAAACTTTTTTAACAATTATTAAAGCAATAACTGTGAAAATTTTATAGAAGTGAACGTTGTCCTAATTCCGCCATAACCGGTAGTTTTGTATAAACAAAAGCAAAAGAAAGCCTTGAATTTGAGCATTTCTTAGGCAATATCATATTTTGCTCCGAGAACATATTGGCAAGATCTTTATAAAATCCCTGCCTTTAATCTTCTCGAAATTTAAAAAAAAAAAATATTTTTTATAATTGAAATACAATTCAAGCTTGATGCAAGTGCACTTACTTGCTCTTTAACTCCACAATAAAAAATATAAAATGTTTTTAAATTAGTTGCCCCAGTATACCTAGTACATTAATTGACATCTTTTAGGTTTTGATTTTGTCTTATATTTTCCTTTTTATATGTTAACACCATTAAATTCTTTTTAATATTTCATATAACTTTAACTTAAATCCTTGATGGATGACCCCGAGGAATCAGCGTGAAGAACGTCCCCCAGTGGCCATCGGTATATTGAAAATTAAATATATTCAATATGTTGAAATTACTAAAGCCTTAGTAGACGAAAGGGCGAAATAAACAAAAAACTAAAATCCTTCTATTCATTTGGAAGAAATAAATCTGATAACAATTTCATTTCTTATTTTATTTTTACAGGATCCATCATAAGAATCTTAGAATACATTTGCAACTCTCCGTTCCTCTTGAATTGCTTTAGTAGTCGAACCATCTTATCTGACGTGGACTATATCTAAACCAGGGAATAAACTCATCGACCAACATTTATTAAGTTTGAGAAGAATTGTCATTTCGTGGATCTCAGTCCTAACTCCAGTTCTCTTGTTCCCATTTCATGGTATATTTCGGTAAATGTACTTTATATACCTATGTACCTTATATAATATATTAATATCGTAATTAATAAGATCAATTTTTATTTTTTCTTTCAGGTACCATTTTAATGATCATTATCATAATGATTAATCAAGGGCATATAAATATTTAAATCCTCAAAATGGCATCATTTGTACCTAAAAATGAATCTAAAGAAGAAAAGCAAACTGAAACAAGAAAATTTCTTAGTGTCGAGATATCATCAAGAAGGGCAAATAGACAGCCCAGCTCGAGATCTTATTCCTCCTGGTTTCAAAGGACTTTGTTCTTAACTCCTATCAAATGATCGCAACTGATGTGGCGCTATTTTTTATACAACTGGAGGTATATGATGAAGTAGTGGATATTTAGAAATAAAGACGATAAAAAGCAGAATGTAGCCTCAATATTATGTTAATTAAGAATATAGTATAAAGAATTAATTTAAAATAATCCTTTTGCCAATAATCGCTCTGATTTACAAAATTTAATAAATAGTGTAAATATCATATTTAAATATGCTTCAAAACACCTTAGTTCCCCTCAACACGAATGCAAAATTATTACGGCTCAACTATATTACTCTAATCAAGCTTTTTTGAGGAATAACGAGGAGTTTTTTGCAAATTTTCCTGAGGATTAAAACATCAGTTATTTTTCGACCCGGGTTATATGACACAAAGCTTATTTTTTACTTTCTCCTACCTCTATATATGTTTATATATAGAGAGAGAAAGTATTGAATTCATGTCAAAAATTCGAGATTTTGATGGATATACACGTTTTGAAGTCCCCTGAGTCGAAAAAAGTGGCTTTCGCGACATGGCCTGTCTGTGTGTCTGCGTGTGTTCAATTTAAAGCATGAAGGATTAAATTACTTTCTCTCTGTTTTTTTCCAATAAGTTTGTTAATGATTTTATTTTTATTTATTTATTTTTTTTTTTTTGGAGGAATGGTTGGAACATGTCGTTTGAGACGCCCCAGTGAGCGACATGGCAATCGCATTGATCGTTAATGGTTCTTAAACTCTTTATAAGTCCCAACGCCCAAGTGAATCAAATCAGAGAGCCATGTGGACCCATGGCCAAGGCCTGGCTGCTGTCTACGCCATCTTCGTTCTCGTCGTGTCCGCGCCCAAGTGTTACGTGGACGGACAGGAAGACGAACCATGTGAGACACTACCCTCGGAGATTCATATCATCAAAGGTAATAAATAAAGAGCAACAAAATTTAATTCCGGGCTGAATTTTTTCAATCAACGCTCTATTAGCCAGTCAACATATCGTTTTAGATTACAAATTTGCGAGATGTGTTTCTGCTTAAGATTGGGCAAAATTACGGATATAATTTCTATTCCAACTGTGAATATTGAATATTTGATGGAGTCAGCCAAGGAACAATAAAAAAGTAGAATTTAACTTTTAATGTTTTTCGTAGGCCTATCGATTTAATAAATAATTACTATTTCAAGAATAGGAAGATTTATTGTGGTTTTTGACCAAGGTGTTGTGGCTCAATTTTTTATTGTTGTGTGTTTTATTCTAATACAATAAATTATTATTTTTTATTGTTTTCTTGAGCCACAACACCTTGGTCAAAAACCGCAATAAATCTTCCTCTTCTTGAAATAGTATTTATAATTGCGCTAATACAACAAAAAATAATAAATAATTGTTGTAACCACAGATCCTGTGGAAGGCGCTCTAAACGTCGACAGCTAAATTCTTTTTTTATTAAAAAAAAATAAAATTCTTTTTTTTCTCTCAAGATAACAAGTGTTATCTTTTTAAAATTCATCTCTATCTTCTTACATAAATCTTTGGGGCTTAATATTAAAAATTTACTTAAAAAAAAAACTTTCAATATGAATTTTTTAATAAGCACATTTGTTAATTTTTTAGAGGAATTTGACGACCTTGGACGACTTCAGCGCACTTGCAACGGAGAAATCGCAGTCAATAAATGCGAAGGCGCTTGCAATTCGCAAGTGCAGCCAAGTGTCATCACTCCAACAGGATTTTTAAAAGTAATTCAGAACTCTATGTCATTGATTTTTTTAATTCCTTTGATATTGCATTTATTTTTTTCTTTTTTATTCACTTTTCTAATACTTGGAACTAAGTACTTTTTGTATTTTTCAAAAGATCTTGCCATTTCATGGTATTCACTTGCAGAGCCCACATCGATTTCATTTTTAGTAGTACAATGAGGGACAATATTAAGTCCCACACATGCGATTTCTACTTGTAATTATATCATTGTTTAAAAAAAAATATATATTTTTTAATGGAAACTTTCATGGTTTCCAATAAAGATTTTAATTTTCTTTTATAAAAACAATGAAATAATCACACGTAGAAAAAGCATGGGTGGGACTTAATATTGTCCTTCAGTGTACAAGTAGAAATTCTTTTTAATTGTATAATTAAACCAATACCAACTCATTTAGGGTTGACTTTCTTCTAAATATGTAAATCAATGATCGGTCAAAATTGTTTCAATGCTCACCATTATGAATTTAATTTATATGGCGTTTTGGTTCTCTTTGTTGTACAGGAGTGCTATTGTTGCCGGGAGAGTTTTCTTCGTGAACGAGTTGTGACCCTTACACATTGCTATGACCCTGATGGCGCCCGTCTCACTGAAGATGGCAAAAATACTATGGACATACGTATGAAAGAACCAACCGAATGTCGGTGCTTCAAATGCGGCGATTTCTCCAGATGAAAATCTTTTTTGTTTCTTTATTCTATTATTATTAATAAATATAAAAAGCAGGAGTGTTTCCGTCAATTTGTTACATAGAGTCTATTTAATAAAGAGAGTTATTTAGATTTTATTTTATTCTTTTGTTTTGACTCCTTTTTTGTATAAAGAAAGATCAATGCCTTGAACATTGACATATTGGTTCTCATTGATTTGCCAAAATTTTGCTCTTCATCTTCTTCTTCTTTCCTAGCCTTATTCCCGCAATGCGAGGCTGGCGGAATGGGTTTTTGCGACAGGAAGAAATAGAACAGGCCGGCCCGTCTCACGGTCTGACGCCTTTTGAAAATATAGAAGGAAGGGACAGACATGTAAAGAACTGAAGGACTGCCAGTCCCAGTTCGGGTAGCTCGTGGTCGCCATCCACGTAACCTCAAGATGTGGGAGCACGCTCTTTATCTTCAATTGAATCTATTAAATTAGGAAATTTGCAGCCAGGAGATTAAATAAAATAAAGGGTCGGATAAACAACTTTACCTATCCATTATTCTAAGAAATAACGCAACGTGTTTATTTGTTTTGATGTGGCATTTTTGCTATGCAAAATTTTCAAATTTAAATAATTTTTTAACAAATTAGCAAAAATGTTTTGTCCACGAGCAAAACGTTTTGCTCAATGCCAACGCACACCGATTGAACCAAACGCTCAATCCGTTGACACATAAAAACGCATTGAAAAAACAACGACCATGAGGTATTGAAATTTTCTCTCTCAAAGTTAATTTTTCTCATAAATCCTTTTTTTAGATATTTTATTTATACCTATATTATATACATATTACTTGGGAACTTTTTTGACGTCTTTTTCGTTCAGGCACATAGTGGGGGTACCACTGCAATTTTCGGAAAATTTTTTTTACTTTATTAAAAAAGCTACCCTTGTTGCATCGGCACTGTTTTTTTTTTATATGCCCTTTCAGCCACCAGCCAGTGGGCTAATATACATTCAAAATTTATTTATTTTTTTTGTGAAAATAAATATATATACAATATTATGATATAACACAAAGATAACAATATCTTATAGAAACAAATAAACCTTATAAAATAACATGTTAAGAAACAAATTCAAAGAAAAATAGAAAAATATGATAAGAAAAAATTAATTCAAGGAATCATTATAGAAAAATAAAAAAAAAAATTAATTCAAAGAAATATGATCACCGTGCACGGCGAACACACATCAAAACTGCTATCTTGCTGGCTTCACCTCTCTACTCCCTAAAAGTGAATACGTGCTAAGATAATGTGAATACCTGCAATTATGGTCAAATTCGTATATTTAAAACCTCAAACAATGAAAAAACTATCTTGTCAGCAACTGCGGTGATCCCCTATAGTCCCGTGAAAAGTACTCTCTTGCCGCCAGCTGCGGTGGTCCCATCTAGCCCCTTCACCTCCTTTCTCTCATTTTATTATAAATTTAAATGTACGGCCTAAAAGGCACCGCAACTGGCGGCAAGATAGTATTTTTCATTGATTGGAACCAGTGGCGGATCCAGAGGTGTTTCTCGGAGGGGGGGGGGGTATTTGGAGTGACTGGTCGCACAGCACACTATTTTTTCTTAATTTCGGTAATTTAAAGGAGCATTCTGTACTTCTTGGCCAGAATATAAATACAAATCAAATTTTTAAGTATTAATTTTTAAAATTTTACATTAAAAATACAGTTTTTTCAAAAAAAGTATTTTTTTCAAATCTCAGGGGGTAATTACCCCCTTTACCCCCCCCCCCCTTGTATCCGCTCTTGATTGGAGCACCAGATAGTAGATTATGAACTTAGTTGCCGGTCCCCAAAATTTTGCGTGGTTTTTAGGAGGTATATTTGAATTTGAAATAAAGGAAGAGAAAGGAGGCGAAGGGGCTAGAGGGGACCACCGCAGCTGGCAGCAAGATAGTACTTTTCACGAGGCTATAGAGGATCACCGCAGTTGCTGACAAGATAGTTTTTTCATTGTTTGAGGTTTTAAGAATAAGAATTTGACCATAGTTGAAGGTCTTATCATTATCTTTTCACGTATTCCATTGATTTTCTATACAAATAAGAGGAGTGGGGGTAAAAAAAAAATAGGCCCGGCAAAATCCGGATCCTTATTCTTGGAGCTATTCTCAGCCCATATCCATTGACAGAATTCGGTCCTCACATTTTGCATACTCAACTACCTCAAGCGCCTGGATTAGTAAGAACAATCAATTTAATTATAAGGGCTATTAATTATAAGGAACGTCGGCCAAAAATAAATAATTTTGCGTATTATCCGTTTATTTGTAGATATTTCGATTCCAGTGATATAGAATCATCTCAGTACAATCAACAGATGTTTTGCAGATCGTTAATTTCTCCCATCCAATATGACAAAATAGATGAGCATTCCATGAATGCAATTTTTATAATGAAATAAATCTAATTTTAAATAAAATTAGGATGGGAGAAATTAACGATTTGCAAAACATCTGTTGATTGTACTGAAGATGATTTCATCTCACTGGGATCGAAATATCTACAAATAAACGGATAATATGCAAAATTATTTATTTTTGGCCGACTGTCCTTAGAACAAATTTATTTTCCTTACTATAAGATGTAGATAGACAGGGGCATTTGTCCCTCTACCCCCCAAGAAAAAGTTGAAATGACGCCACTGCAGATAGGTAGATTAGACTTTTCTTATCTATTTAATATAGGCTACTTATTTCCTCTATACCTCCCACCTCTAGAAGTAGTTTCTAAAAAAAAGGCAGAACAAGTAACAAATCGTAGGTGTTTTTTTTTTTTTTTTTACAAAAACATTAATGATATTACATAAATAATCATCTAATTATTTCAACCTTTGCTCTTAAACGTTGATATTCTCCCTCTCTTCTTCCCTTCCTTAGTTCCGTCCCACTTTTGTTTCTTTTTTCTCTCTCCATTCGTTAAGAGATTTCACTCGAGTTTCACGACTCTCAAAATGAACATCATTTCCTTGGTGCTCTGTTCAATTCTAGGAGTGTGTTTTGGTTCTCTAGAATTGGATGTCCACATCAGCGATGGTCCTCTTCGGGGTCAGGAGCTTACTTCCCGTTTGGGAAGGCCGTTTGTAGCCTTTAAAGGAATTCCATTCGCAAAGCCTCCATTAGGTGACTTAAGATTTGCGGTGAGTATTTCGTATCGGAGCCCTTGAAAGACTTTTTACGATTCTCCACTAATAAAAGTTTAAAATGAAAATGAATCCTTCTAACAAAACGCCAACCATATTTTCGATGGGTCTCTTTTACAAAGTTTATCACAGGGAGGTAGAGCCATAAAAATTCTCTGGCCATCAGCAGCTTTCCCGTTTAAAGAGGGCATTATCAATCACTTCACTAACAAATGGAAAGTGTTAATATACAGTATGTGAGGGATAGAAACATGGGCGTAACTAGAGAATTTGGCTGGGGGGTGGGGGGGGGGAGCATGAGACCAACTATCCTCCGGTGGGCCTGGAAAGCCCCAAATCTACACCACTTTCTAAACTTTAAATCACTTCACTATTTCGAGAGTATAACTTATTAATAGATTCTATTTATTTTATAGAGGGATTCTTTTTTGCACATCTCCAAAAATCTTGACAGACCATGCCATTGTACATTGTATCCATCTCAAAACGGAAGGGGGGTCCATATTTTATTATTTTATTAAATGCAACAACCTAACTGGAGATGAGGGATGGCTTCACTCGTAGTTTTTATCTTCTCGCAGATTTATATTTTTATTTCAAGTTTGAAAGGGGGGGGGGGAACTACCCCCTCTGGATTTGCCCATGGCATTGTATGGCATGTCCTTATCTTAAAGGCAAATAATAAATTAAAAATATTAGCATCTAAATTGTCTAAATGCCTCATTTCTTAAAACACTTTCGTATTAGCTATATAATTACTTGTGAAGGATATTTTTAGATTCGAGGAATAATTCTAGAGTTATATAATAAAGAAATTATCTGTGTGTATAATAGTAGAGAAAGAGATAAATAAATTTGGAAAAGAGTGAGAAGCAGACAGACGTATGTGTGGCTTTCATATCAGTCAAAGGGTCAACATTTTATTTCAGTCTTTTTAAATTATATAAAATAAGATTTAAATTTAATTTTGATACGAGATGAGAGGTTAGGTGACCTCCCAAATAATCAAAAATTAGGAAATTATTTAAATGATGATTTGGATGTGAAATAATTTTTCTTAGCTATTCTATTCTTTTTCTCATTCATTATTAAGGAAACCAGGGGCGCCTCGCCCCCCGAAATTTTCCAAATTCATATACATATATATTTTTATAATTTTTAAAATCTAAGCCACTGAAGGAAAAAAAATTATAGACAAATTAGATGATTAAAAAAAAAAACAAGATCACCGAGAAGGTGATGTAATTAAACCAAAAACTCTATATAATATATGATACATGTTGTTTCTTAATTTCTCCTGATTCCAAATAATTAAACTTCTTTTATAAGTTGAAGAGAAGTTGCTGTTGATGTTATGGAATGGAAAAGAGCAAGCTCGGATGCTGTAAATAAAGAGAGCCTTTAGATGCCAAATGCCGAAAGGGAGACGTTTCGAACAAAATTTTATTTGTCCATCCTTAGGCCTTGTAGGCTTATTAATTAATTAGGCACAAAGTTGTCATTGTTGTCGAGGCACGAATTTGTGCACATGGTGCACAAAGATTATCTTATAGACTCTCACAGAACATTGACACTCGCCTGTTTTTATAAAAAAATATACATGTGCACAAATTCGTGCCACGACAACAATGACAACTTTGTGACTAATTAGTTTATAAACCAACGAGGACTGAGGTATGGACGAATAAAATTTTTGTCCGAAACGTCTCCTTTCGGCATTTGGCATCCAAAGGCTCTCTTTATTTGCTGCATCCGAATCGTTTCTCTTTTCCATTCCATAAACCTCCCTTTTAATTATATGATCTAATTTTAGAGTTATTGATGATCTAACTTTAAGCCTAATTTGGGCCTGACCACCCAATTATATCCATAGATTTATGATTAAATAATCTTTAGTTTTTTTCTCAAGTTTGATTAAGATTGGCAAAGTAATAAAATAAAATATTGACTATTTTATCGGTCGAGTATTTAAAAATCTGGTTCTACGATGCAAGAGAGGCGTTCCATGAAATGCTCTCTCCTTCCCATCGGAGAACCCGAATTAAAGAAGGGCTTCCACTCAATATTTTATTTATTTCTTTTGCCAAACATCAAAAAACTTTAGGAAAAAACTCTCTTTAATCCTAAATAGTAAATTTTTCTTT
>JAKCPI010022242.1:0-17049 GCA_023213315.1 Euborellia annulipes | reverse complement strand
ACTGTTCATATATCAAAGTGATAGAATATGTGAATAGAAAATGATTGTGTGACATAAATAAAAGAAATAAGATTACTCGGATAGAGTGATCGACTGTCAAACAGGCTGAATGATTATTTATTTAGTAAAAAAATTATATATATATATATAATCTAGAAGGCTTCCGGGTGACGTATGCGACGATAAGTTTTCTCGGGTTGAGACGATTTGGATAGGTTGAGATTTACTTGAGATTTCGGCTCTTTTTTGGAGCTATTCTCAAGAGAGGAGTTAGGAGGTAATGATGGAGGGTTTTATAAGGGTCGCAGCCCTTGCTGGTCCCGATGACTTTGGGGTTTCTATCTGCTTACTCCAAGTCAGAGTGTTGGCCTGTTTGGTGGATGCCTCAGAGGTTTGGGGGAAATCTGGAGGAAGGTTGGTTCTACGTCAATCGTGTTTGTGTTTGCAATTCGATTTGGGGGATCTCAACCAGAGTCTACTCCCCAAGGCTGCCCAAGCTGCTCGAAAGCAATAATATAGTAAACTATTTATCTATATACAATATATGTGAAGATAAAATTTTCTCCGGATAAATTCGCATTGGTTGCTGTGAGATCTACTCAACGTTTCGGCTCTCTTTTGGGGGGCTAATTTCATATGAACTTTGTCTTCACAAACTCCAGTTACGAGAGCCTTCCTGAACATATATATATATACCTATATGAATAGAGTGAGGGGCTATTTAAAAATATTTCATTATCCCAAAGGAATTGTAACTTTTACTACAAAATGAGAAGTTGTATATAGGCCTTACAGAAAAATGATGGAAAGAAATTGGGCCTAATATTAATTAAAATAATAAAGAATTTTGATATTATAAAAAATTGTTTTCTTTGGGTAGTATAAAACAATTTTGAACAAATCAATTACACTTTAGAAGAAAATTGATTTTAAAAAAAAATTACCTTTTTCCTCCCCAATGCTTTCTTAATTTTTTGATCTCAATATCATGATATAATTTTAGTTTTTCTATTGTTTTATATAATCATTAATTTCTTGTCTATTATTCTAAAAATGTCAAATTTCATTTTGATGAATGATTCATAAATTAAATAATAAGATAATATTTTTTTTACTTCTTTTAATTCCTCAGAAGTTTTATTCAAATTTTTAATATCTTCTTTCAATTTAAGATTTTCCTCTAAAAAGAAAAAGAAATATTATAAAGAAGGGAATAATTATTATAACATTTTTGAAATATTCTCTTATTTAACCCGTAGCATACTTAAGATGTTTAGAAATAATTTCATTCTGTTTAAATAATATATTATTTTTATCATTAATTTCATTAAAATCGAATTTTTTCATTTTCAATTGACACATTCAACTCTTCTTTAAGATTTTTTACGACATTTTCCTAAATGTTTCCTTAACGATTTTTCACGTATATAATCCTAAAAATAATGAAAAATTATGTGACTTGAAATTTTAATGAAATTTTTAATAAATAAAATACATTTTTAAATTGTAAAAAATCTTTTTTTATATTTTTTAATTCCTCCGGTACGTAACGACATTTATATATATATATATACTTCTTTGAATTTTTAAATAATAAAGGTTAAGCAATATAAAAAATTGTTGTCAACAATGAGCAGTTTTATTTAAAAAAAAAAAAACTTTATACAAAGTTTAATATAAGTTGTATAAATAATATAATTTTAAAGTCAATTTTACAAAGCCCTCCTAAACATGACATGCAACAAAAAACAATACTTTTTTTATATATATATATATATATATATATATATATTTATAGAGGAAAGAGAAAGTAATAACCGATTCACATGAAACCATTCAGTTTTGGCAGAATCAACATTTTCCCAATAGTAAATACTGTGTATTTCCCAACAAGAAATTGGCAAATTCGATTTGAAATTACAAGTCAATTCTAATTATATTCTACATTCATTTTTTTTTTATTTTTGGCTGCTGCGGCTAATTAGAAATTCACAATATATATCAGAAAAACGGATTATATCGATGAATTGCTTGTTTACATTGATCTTGATGGGTATTCTTTTTGCCAGGTTCACCGGCTAGATTGTCTAATTTGAGATTAAAGATCCCATTTCTTGCATTTTCACCAATGAAGTTTCCAGTATAAACATATTTATATATGAAATCATTGTAGGGAAAAGGTAAATCGCCAAGACCTCGGGCCTTGGTGTAGTGGTTAATGGGGCATTTGTACCAAGGGTCGCGGGTTCGCATCCCGTTCTCATGCGATTATTTATTTCAATTGGATTGGCTACCAATGGCTACCAGTGTCCTCGGTGGCTAGGTCCAAATAAACACAATACAAAATCTTAGCGATTTATCTTTTCCTACAATTGTTCATTTGGCACATCACAACTCTAATTGATATGAAATCATAATAAATCTCACTGTTAATAGGAGAAAAGGTGTAATTCCAATAAAAAAAAGTTAAAATTTCAAGAAGAGTATTGAAGATAATCATCATGAGGCGAAAAATCAAAGTAGAAATAAATTTCATTTTTGGCCATGAAAGAATCTACTCTTAATTTCATAGGATCTCAAACCAGGTGATTCAATCTCAGCTTTCACAACAGATTCCAGGTTCAGGTAGATAAATTTTTATAAATAATTAGAAACAGGAACGGGGGAGCCTTCTCAGAAAAGCAGCCAGATAAATATAAAAATTGATGCCCACGTTGGTGCGTCGCACTCATCCTCAGGCAAGTAAAATTGTCAAAATTTCTGTACAAGTTGATCGGTACTTAAGAATAAATTCCATGTTTATACGTTGTATCTCGTTAGTATGTACAGCAAAGAAAAACTATGGCAAAGCGTTTTACAGGCACGACATTCAAATAGCAAATGATGATATCATTTGCTATTTGAATGTCGTGCCTGTAAAAACGCTTTGCAATAGTTTCTTTCTTGCTGCAACTAACGAATACATGTATAAACATGGAATTTATTCTTAAGTACCGATCAACTTGTACGAAATTTTGACAATTTTGCTTGCCCTGAGGATGGGTGCGACTTGCACCCGAAACGTCGGCAACGAAATATAGATTTTTATTATTTATCCTGGCTGCTGTTCCTGAGAAGGCTCCCGTTCCTGTTTCTAATTTGAATATCTACAGCCATTCAACTCAAGAAATTTTATAAATAATAAATATAGTGTAAGAGAAAGTAATAAATGAAAAATCCATCTACCTAAACCTGGAATATTTTGTGAAAGCTGAGAACTGCTTTTAATTTTTTTTTAATTAACGGGTCCATAATTTAGGCCCAATTTAAAAAAATCAGATTTGGAGTTTAAATTTTTCTGAATTTCCTGAAAAATTATTCCGAGATCCGAAAATCATGTATATTAAAATAAATATTTATTCTCAATAAGCCTTTCACTCAAATGAAAGAATGATTATTTGAAAAATGAAGCAAAAGATAAATACATTGTGTTGAAAGGCTCAAAAATGTTGAGTGGATCTTAAATGGATCCAATATGAAACCAGCCTAATACTAAATTTCTAAATAAATAATGATCACTTTGCTGTATTTTTTAAAAATTCTAAAATTAATGATGCAACTTTTTCTGGCTCTGTCAAATGTATAAAATGATGCCCTTCGAGTTCTTGTGCTGTGACGGATTTACATTTGGTTTTTAATATATTAATAGCTTCTTCGTATCCTTCTTTTGTGTCCATAGCTAAACCGGGATTGGCCTTGATACTTAATACATGGCATTTAAGACGTTTAAACATTTCATTTCTTAATTCCCTTGAGGTAATGGTAAAATCACATTTCAATCTTGGATCTCTTGAAAAGGAATATTTATGTTCACTACGAAGAGTAAGTGCTCTTGGCATTAGGTATTTAATATCCTCCTCTGAGAGGTTTAATCGTGGCCCGGTTGAAAATAATTCCATACACTTTTCATAAGAATATGCAGGAGTTTGATTTGCTTCAAATTTTTCAATGTCAATTAATTTATCCAATGCTTTAGATAATATATTAAGAGTTTTTTCATCAGAATGTGAATGTTTTGATGATAATGCATCGATGGCAGTATAAATATCTACTGATTCGGGGAATGTTCCAGCATAGCATAAAGACACTAAACTCCCCATTGAGTGTCCGATTAGAGACATTTGATCCCATTTATAAAAGTCTTGGATATATTTAAGTGTGACGATGTAGTCGAAGAGTAAATAAGGATATCCGGGTGGAAGGTGCGATGAAAAACCATGTCCTGGAAGATCAATAGCTAGTATTGGCCGATGAGAACATAATAATGGGGATAGTTTGTCGAATGTTCCAGCGTTATCTTGCCATCCGTGTAGAGAGAGGATAGGCCTCTCGTCCTGACGGCCCCACCATTTAGCAGCGATGTGGCCCCATGGGACGGGTATCCGAATCTCTTCGACATTGTTCTGTTGATGAATTAAACGTCTTGATTTTTGTAGGACTTGTGTTGATAATCTAGAAAACATTTCGATTCACTTGAGAAACTAAATTATATAATCACTTGGCACATTTATTAGTTGCTTACTTGCGAATCATGCCAAAGATCCAAGTCTAACATATATAAATGATATAAATGTCATTGCTCATTCCCTCCCCTCCTTCGTCATCATATCTTATCCTAACCTAAAATATATTTTACAATCTATTAAATCTATTAATTATTGTCAAATATAATTTTTTTACGTTATAATTCTGTTCTTTCGATATGAAATATTTTGTGAAATATAGCTTATAAAATAAAAGAAAAATATTTTATGCTGATCAAAAGATGTGTTTAAAAAATATAATATCTAGAGAAAATATCAGAGTTGGCAAGTTTTATCTCTGCTCCAGTATAATACACGGATTTTATACATGTATAAAACTATTGCGGATAAAACTAGGCCTGATGTATAAAAAGTATAAAACTCTGTAAAAAACCAACCCCCCCCTGAAAAAAATAGCTAAAAGCTTTTCATATTTTATAATGTTGTTAAAGCATTGACGATGTTGTTTGCTTTTTATTTAGTGAATAACATAATGAAAATAGTAATAATTGAAAAATGAAAATTTTATTTGAATTTCCTTTCTAGTCGGGTTTGCGCATGCGCATCTCGAGTATTATACATTTTATACGTTTTATACATTTTATACGTTTTATACAAGTTTTATCCGTGATTTCTGTATAAAACTGCAAAAATCGTGTATAAAACCCAACTCTGGAAAATATATAATTATTTAACAGGTATTTATCTTTTTTTACATATTTTTACAGAGATAAATCTCATTTAAATTTATTGTACAGAGCCTATATTTCTATCTTCATGGTTATATCAATAAGCGCTTATTTTAAAAGGTATTAAATTCATTGTAAAGTTGAATGAATATCCTATATATATATATATATTTTTTTTTTACCATCATATGTAATATTTAATAAAGGAAATAAGAGGAATACGTTTAAATATCATATATTAATTAATTATTATCATAGGCGCCGACTCCATGGGGCCCATGATGCTCGAGCCCCCCCCCCCATGTTAACCCCCTAACCCAACCAAATCAACTTCCCCCCCCCCTACTAAAAAAAAATAAAAAAAAAAAACCCAAACAGCCCTTATCCTCTCGCCCAAACCCGTCCAATAAAAACCCCATCCCAACCAAACCCACACAGAGTCAGCCAAACCTGAAAAACCCCCCTAAAGGAAGAGGGGCCCAGACCACCCAGAAAAAAACGCTTCACTATCGTTAAAAGGTCAATCACGACAAAATCTTAAAACCAATGAAGTACGCGGCTTAGATAACCAATGAACAATCATGTAAAATCATA
Organism: Euborellia annulipes; assembly: GCA_023213315.1. Classification (NCBI taxonomy): domain Eukaryota; kingdom Metazoa; phylum Arthropoda; class Insecta; order Dermaptera; family Anisolabididae; genus Euborellia; species Euborellia annulipes. The sequence continues at coordinate 11,204 of JAKCPI010022242.1, read as the reverse complement.
AAACACAACCCGTACCCCCTGCGTCAGTCATATTTAGTCCCCTCTAATAATTTTTAAAAGTCGGCGCCCATGAATTATTATTAGACATTCGCTATACAAAATGCTTTTCCAATTTGGTGGCCCCCATGTTTGAAGTGGTCCAGTAAAATTATTAACCTAAAATCACATTCAAGAATTGGACCCAAGAATAAAAGCAGTCAAACTTTTTAACAATTATTAAAGCAATAACTGTGAAAATTTTATATAAGTGAACGTTGTCTTAATTCCGCCATAAACGGTGGTTTTGTTTAAACAAAAAAAGAAAGCCTTGAATTTGAGCATTTCTTAGGCAATCATATTTTGCTTCGAGAACATATTGGCAAGATCTTTATAAAATCCCTGCCTTTAATCTTCTCGAGCATGGCCAAGTACTAAATTTAAAAAAAAAAAAATATTTTTTATAATTGAAATACAATTCAAGCTTGATGCAAGTGCACTTACTTGCTCTTTAACTCCACAATAAAAAATATAAAATGTTTTTATATTAGTTGCCCCAGTATACCTAGTACATTAATTGACATCTTTTAGATTTTGATTTTGTCTTATATTTTCCTTTTTATATGTTAATACCATTAAATTCTTTTTAATATTTCATATAATTTTAACTTAAATCCTTGCTGGATGACACCGAGGAATCAGCGTGAAGAACGTCCTCTAGTGGCCATCGGTATGTTGAAAATTAAATATATTCAATATGTTGAAATTACTAAAGCCTTAGTAGATGAAAGGGCGAAATAAACAAAAAACTAAAATCCTTCTATTCATTTGGAAGAAATAAATCTGATAACAATTTCATTTCTTATTTTATTTTTACAGGATCCATCATAAGAATCTTAGAATACATTTGCAAATCTCCGTTTCTCTTGAATTGCTTTGGTAGTCGAACCATCTTATCTGACGTGGACTATATCTAAACCAGGAAATAAACTCATCGGCCAACATTTATTAAGTTTGAGAAGAATTGTCATTTCGTGGATCTCAGTCCTAACTCCAGTTCTCTTGTTCCCATTTCATGGTATATTTAGGTAAATGTACTTTATATACCTATGTACCTTATATAATATATTAATATCGTAATTAATAAGATCAATTTTTATTTTTTCTTTCAGGTACCATTTTAATGATCATTATCATAATGATTAATCAAGGGCATATAAATATTTAAATCCTCAAAATGGCATCATTTGTACCTAAAAATGAATCTAAAGAAGAAAAGCAAACTGAAACAAGAAAATTTCTTAGTGTCGAGATATCATCAAGAAGGGCAAATAGACAGCCCAGCTCGAGATCTTACTCCTCCTGGTTTCAATGGACTTTGTTTTTAACTCCTATCAAATGATCGCAACTGATGTGGCGCTATTTTTTATACAACTGGAGGTATATGAAGTAGTGAACATTTAGAAGTAAAGACGATAAAAAGCAGAATGTAGCCTCAAAATAATGGCTCTGATTTACAAAATTTAATAAATAGTGTATTACGTTAATTAAGAATATAAAATTCTCAACCTTCTTGCTCAATTCCTTCATGCTTAAAATTGAACACACAGACCATGTCGCGAAAACCACTTTTTTAAACTCAGGGGACCTCAAAACGTGAAGATCCATCAAAATCTCGACATCAAATTTTTGACATGAATCCAATACTTTCTCTCTTTATATATTATTACATATATCATAGGCAAGAGAAAGTAAAATTAGTGTAGGTCATATTTGAATGCCCTGATATTTTGAGTATATATAATCACAATCTCAAATCTGAAGATGGTCCTTATTTGACTAAAATTAATAATATTTACTAAATCAAACAGCCGAAAAAGATAGTGATGCCGCCGGGAGTCGAGGCATATATCTGTCTAATAAAAGTGAATAGTGAAAAACTTATTTCTTTCAAAACACGTATCTTTCTCGTGTCGAAAAATAACTACTGTTTTACTCCTCACAATTATTCGTTTGGTTCTAATTTATATCCGAAAATGTAGATTTCTTCTCGCGTTTACGGATTTACTTATCATATTTACGGAAGAATTAATTTAAAATAATCCTTTTGCCAATAATGGCTCTGATTTACAAAATTTAATAAATAGTGTAAATATCATATTAAATATGCTTCAAAATACCTTAGTTCCCCTCAACACGAATGCAAAATTATTACGGCTCAACTATATTACTCTAATCAAGCTTTTTTGAGGAATAACGAGAAGTTTTTGCAAATTTTCCTGAGGATTAAAACAGCAGTTATTTTTCGACCCGGGTTATATGACACAAAGCTTATTTTTTACTTTCTCTTACCTCTATATATGTTAATATATATAGAGAGAGAAAGTATTGGATTCATATCAAAAATTCGAGATTTTGATGGATATACACGTTTTGAGGTCCCCTGAGTCCAAAAAAGTGGCTTTCGCGACATGGTCTGTTTGTGTGTCTGCGTGTGTTCAATTTAAAGCATGAAGGAATTGAGCTAGAAAGTTATTTATTTTCCCCCCGTTTTTTTTTTTTTCCCCAACGATTTTGATTAAAATTCATAAATCAATTATTTTTTAGATGCTCTTTGAAATGCATATTTTCATTTTGCCATTGAAATCTTTTGAAGCACACTTTACTCTTGTATTTCATAGAAAGATAGAAGAAATGGTTGCCATGGTAACAAAATATAAATGTTCTCATACTTATAAATTTTACATCATGAAATAAATTTTACATCATGAAATTCGAATGTACCATACTGTCGGAAACTAAATATATGCATGGGCGTAACTAGGGGGTACCGCCTCCCCCCAGAAAGCTCTATGCCAGAAGAAAAATTGAGAAAATATGGGGTTTTCCAGGCCCCCCGGAGGATAGCTGCTCCCATGCCCCCCCCCCCCCAGCCAAACTCTCTAGTTACGCCCATGAATATATGTCGACACAAGGACAGGAAGAAAGGAAACTCCTGATCTCTAGCCCAAATTAAAAAAAAATTATAACCCCCCCCCCCCCTCAAAACCAAATCCCAGAAACGCCCCTGGCTTTACTAAGGCACTTTGTGATGGTTAAATTACTTTCTCTCTGTTTTTTCCAATAAGTTTGTTAATGATTTTATTTTTATTTATTTTTATTTTTTAGAGGAATGGTTGGAACATGTCGTTTGAGACGCCCCAGTGAGCGACATGGCAATCGCATTGATCGTTAATGGTTCTTAAACTCTTTATAAGTCCCAACGCCCAAGTGAATCAAATCAGAGAGCCATGTGGACCCATGGCCAAGGCCTGGCTGCTGTCTACGCCATCTTCGTTCTCGTCGTGTCCGCGCCCAAGTGTTACGTGGACGGACAGGAAGACGAACCATGTGAGACACTACCCTCGGAGATTCATATCATCAAAGGTAATAAATAAAGAGCAACAAAATTTAATTCCGGGCTGAATTTTTTCAATCAACGCTCTATTAGCCAGTCAACATATCGTTTTAGATTACAAATTTGCGAGATGTGTTTCTGCTTAAGATTGGGCAAAATTACGGATATAATTTCTATTCCAACTGTGAATATTGAATATTTGATGGAGTCAGTCAAGGAACAATAAAAAAAGTAGAATTTAACTTTTAATGTTTTTCGTATCGATTTAATAAATAATTACTATTTCAAGAATAGGAAGATTTATTGTGGTTTTTGGTGGCTCAATTTTTTATTGTTGTGTGCTTTATTCTAATACAATAAATTATTATTTTTTTATTGTCACAACACCTTGGTCAAAAACCGCAATAAATCTTCCTCTTCTTGAAATAGTATTTATAATTGCGCTAATCCAACAAAAAATAATAAATGATTGTTGTAACCACAGATCCTGTGGAAGGCGCTCTAAACGTCGACAGCTAAATTCTTTTTTTATTAAAAAAAAATAAAATTCTTTTTTTCTCTTGTTATCTTTTTAAAATTCATCTCTATCTTCTTACATATATCTTTAATAAGCACATTTGTTAATTTTTTAGAGGAATTTGACGACCTTGGACGACTTCAGCGCACTTGCAACGGAGAAATCGCAGTCAATAAATGCGAAGGCGCTTGCAATTCGCAAGTGCAGCCAAGTGTCATCACTCCAACAGGATTTTTAAAAGTAATTCAGAACTCTATGTCATTGATTTTTTTAATTCTTCTGATATTGCATTTATTTTTTTCTTTTTTTTTTTCACTTTTCTAATACTTGGAACTAAGTACTTTTTGTATTTTTCAAAAGATCTTGCCATTTCATGGTATTCACTTGCAGAGCCCACATCGATTTCATTTTTAGTAGTACAATGAGGGACAATATTAAGTCCCACACATGCAATTTCTACTTGTAATTATATCATTGTTTAAAAAAAATATTATATATTTTTTAATGGAAACTTTCATGGTTCAAACCTAAAAAATTTCCGATAAAGATTTTAATTTTCTTTTATAAAAACAATGATATAATCACACGTAGAAAAAGCATGGGTGGGACTTAATATTAGGAACCGACCGAATATTCGGTTTCGGTTACGGTTTCGGCCAGTTTCGGCCAAAAAATCATGGTTTCGGCCGTAGTTTCGGTTTCGGCCAAAAAGTGGCCGAACCTTTCGGCCGGCCGAAACCAGAGTCTGAAAAAATGGGATGAGACTCGCATGCAAAAAAAAAATAAGGTCAAATAATTTGCTCTTGAAGGAGAAAAAAATTTTAGTCTCTCTAAAAAAAAGGTAAAATGATTTTCACGGGAGGGAAAAAAATTCAAAAAAAAAAAAAAGTAAAATGAAAAAAATTTTTATAGGAAATACAAGTTTCGGTTTCGGCCGAAACTAAGGTTGAGGCCGAATATTCGGTTTCGGTTTCGGCTGAAAATCTTGTTTCGGTCGGACCCTACTTAATATTGTCCTTCAGTGTACAAGTAGAAATTCTTTTTAATTGTATAATTAAACCAATACCAACTCATTTAGGGTTGACTTTCTAATTAATAATAATTTTACTTCTAAATATGTAAATCAATGATCGGTCAAAATTGTTTCAATGCTCACCATTATGAATTTAATTTATATGGCGTTTTGGTTCTCTTTGTTGTACAGGAGTGCTATTGTTGCCGGGAGAGTTTTCTTCGTGAACGAGTTGTGACCCTTACACATTGCTATGACCCTGATGGCGCCCGTCTCACTGAAGATGGCAAAAATACTATGGACATACGTATGAAAGAACCAACCGAATGTCGGTGCTTCAAATGCGGCGATTTCTCCAGATGAAAATCTTTTTTGTTTCTTTATTCTATTATTATTAATAAATATAAAAAGCAGGAGTGTTTCCGTCAATTTGTTACATAGAGTCTATTTAATAAAGAGAGTTATTTAGATTTTGTTTTATTCTTTTGTTTTGACTCCTTTTTTGTATAAAGAAAGATCAATGCCTTGAACATTGACATATTGGTTGTCATTAGGAACCGACCGAATATTCGATTTCGGCCAGTTTCGGCCAAAAATCATGGTTTCGGCCGTAGTTTCGGTTTCGGCCAAAAAGTGGCCGAACCTTTCGGCCGGCCGAAACCAGAGTCTGAAAAAATGGGATGAGACTCGCATGCAAAAAAAAAAAAAAAAGGTCAAATAATTTGCACTTGAGGGAGAAAAAAATTTAGTCTCCCTAAAAAAAAGGTAAAATGATTTTCACGGGAGGGAAAAAAAATTAAAAAAAAAAAAAAGGTAAAATGAAAAAAATTTTTTATAGGAAATACAAGTTTCGGTTTCGGTTACGGTTTCGGCCGAAACTAAGGTTGAGGCCGAATATTCGGTTTCGGTTTCGGTTTCGGCTGAAAATCTTGTTTCGGTCGGACCCTAGTTGTCATTGATTTGCCAAAATTTTGCTCTTCATCTTCTTCTTCTTTCCTAGCCTTATTCCCGCAATGCGAGGTTGGCGGAATGGGTTTTTGCGACAGGAAGAAATAGAACAGGCCGGCCCGTCTCACGGTCTGACGCCTTTTGAAAATATAGAAGGAAGGGACAGACATGTAAAGAACTGAAGGACTGCCAGTCCCAGTTCGGGTAGCTCGTGGTCGCCATCCACGTAACCTCAAGATGTGGGAGCACGCTCTTTATCTTCAATTGAATCTATTAAATTAGGAAATTTGCAGCCAGGAGATTAAATAAAATAAAGGGTCGGATAAACAACTTTACCTATCCATTATTCTAAGAAATAACGCAACGTGTTTATTTGTTTTGATGTGGCATTTTTGCTATGCAAAATTTTCAAATTTAAATAATTTTTTAACAAATTAGCAAAAATGTTTTGTCCACGAGCAAAACGTTTTGCTCAATGCCAACGCACACCGATTGAACCAAACGCTCAATCCGTTGACACATAAAAACGCATTGAAAAAACAACGACCATGAGGTATTGAAATTTTCTCTCTCAAAGTTAATTTTTCTCATAAATCCTTTTTTTAGATATTTTATTTATACCGTATATTACTTGGGAACTTTTTTGACGTCTTTTTCGTTCAGGCACATAGTGGGGGTACCACTGCAATTTTCGGAAATTTTTTTTTTACTTTATTAAAAAAGCTACCCTTGTTGCATCGGCACTGTTTTTTTTTTATATGCCCTTTCAGCCACCAGCCAGTGGGCTAATATACATTCAAAATTTATTTATTTTTTTTGTGAAAATATATATATATACAATATTATGATATAACACAAAGATAACAATATCTTATAGAAACAAATAAACCTTATAAAATAACATGTTAAGAAACAAATTCAAAGAAAAATAGAAAAATATGATAAGAAAAAATTAATTCAAGGAATCATTATAGAAAAATAAAAAAAAAAAATTAATTCAAAGAAATATGATCACCGTGCACGGCGAACACACATCAAAACTGCTATTCTTACTGGCTTCACCTCTCTACTCCCTAAAAGTGAATACGTGCTAAGAAAATGTGAATACCTGCAATTATGGTCAAATTCGTATATTTAAAACCTCAAACAATGAAAAAACTATCTTGTCAGCAACTGCGGTGATCTCCTATAGTCCCGTGAAAAGTACTCTCTTGCCGCCAGCTGCGGTGGTCCCATCTAGCCCCTTCACCTCCTTTCTCTCATTTTATTATAAATTTAAATGTACGGCCTAAAAGGCACCGCAACTGGCGGCAAGATAGTATTTTTCATTGATTGGACCCCCCCCCCCCGCACCAGATAGTAGATTATGAACTTAGTTGCCGGTCCCCAAAATTTTGCGTGGTTTTTAGGAGGTATATTTGAATTTGAAATAAAGGAAGAGAAAGGAGGTGAAGGGGCTAGAGGGGACCACCGCAGCTGGCAGCAAGATAGTGCTTTTCACGGGGCTATAATAGAGGATCACCGTAGTGGCTGACAAGATAGTTTTTTCATTGTTTGAGGTTTTAAGTATAAGAATTTAACCATAGTTGAAGGTCTTAACATTATCTTTTCACGTATTCCATTGATTTTCTATACAAATAAGAGGAGTGGGGGTAAAAAAAAATAGGCCCGGCAAAATCCGGATCCTTATTCTTGGAGCTATTCTCAGCCCATATCCATTGACAGAATTCGGTCCTCACATTTTGGATACTCAACTACCTCAAGCGCCTGGATTAGTAAGAACAATCAATTTAATTATAAGGGCTATTAATTATAAGGAACGTCGGCCAAAAATAAATAATTTTGCGTATTATCCGTTTATTTGTAGATATTTCGATTCCAGTGATATAGAATCATCTCAGTACAATCAACAGATGTTTTGCAGATCGTTAATTTCTCCCATCCAATATGACAAAATAGATGAGCATTCCATGAATGCAATTTTTATAATGAAATAAATCTAATTTTAAATAAAATTAGGATGGGAGAAATTAACGATTTGCAAAACATCTGTTGATTGTACTGAAGATGATTTCATCTCACTGGGATCGAAATATCTACAAATAAACGGATAATATGCAAAATTATTTATTTTTGGCCGACTGTCCTTAGAACAAATTTATTTTCCTTACTATAAGATGTAGATAGACAGGGGCATTTGTCCCTCTACCCCCCAAGAAAAAGTTGAAATGACGCCACTGCAGATAGGTAGATTAGACTTTTCTTATCTATTTAATATAGGCTACTTATTTCCTCTATACCTCCCACCTCTAGAAGTAGTTTCTAAAAAAAAGGCAGAACAAGTAACAAATCGTAGGTGTTTTTTTTTTTTTTTACAAAAACATTAATGATATTACATAAATAATCATCTAATTATTTCAACCTTTGCTCTTAAACGTTGATATTCTCCCTCTCTTCTTCCCTTCCTTAGTTCCGTCCCACTTTTGTTTCTTTTTTCTCTCTCCATTCGTTAAGAGATTTCACTCGAGTTTCACGACTCTCAAAATGAACATCATTTCCTTGGTGCTCTGTTCAATTCTAGGAGTGTGTTTTGGTTCTCTAGAATTGGATGTCCACATCAGCGATGGTCCTCTTCGGGGTCAGGAGCTTACTTCCCGTTTGGGAAGGCCGTTTGTAGCCTTTAAAGGAATTCCATTCGCAAAGCCTCCATTAGGTGACTTAAGATTTGCGGTGAGTATTTCGAATCGGAGCCCTTGAAAGACTTTTTACGATTCTCCACTAATAAAAGTTTAAAATGAAAATGAATCCTTCTAACAAAACGCCAACCATATTTTCGATGGGTCTCTTTTACAAAGTTTATCACAGGGAGGTAGAGCCATAAAAATTCTCTGGCCATCAGCAGCTTTCCCGTTTAAAGAGGGCATTATCAATCACTTCACTAACAAATGGAAAGTGTTAATTAATATACAGTATGTGAGGGATAGAAACATGGGCGTAACTAGAGAATTTGGCTGGGGGTGGGGGGGGGGGAGCATGAGACCAACTATCCTCCGGTGGGCCTGGAAAGCCCCAAATCTACACCACTTTCTAAACTTTAAATCACTTCACTATTTCGAGAGTATATCTTATTAATAGATTCTATTTATTTTATAGAGGGATTCTTTTTTGCACATCTCCAAAAATCTTGACAGACCATGCCATTGTACATTGTATCCATCTCAAAACGGAAGGGGGGTCCATATTTTATTATTTTATTAAATGCAACAACCTAACTGGAGATGAGGGATGGCTTCACTCGTAGTTTTTATCTTCTCGTAGATTTATATTTTTATTTCAAGTTTGAAAGGGGGGGAGGAACTACCCCCTCTGGATTTGCCCATGGCATTGTATGGCATGTCCTTATCTTAAAGGCAAATAATAAATTAAAAATATTAGCATCTAAATTGTCTAAATGCCTCAATTCTTAAAACACTTTCGTATTAGCTATATAATTACTTGTGAAGGATATTTTTAGATTCGAGGAATAATTCTAGAGTTATATAATAAAGAAATTATCTGTGTGTATAATAGTAGAGAAAGAGATAAATAAATTTGGAAAAGAGTGAGAAGCAGACAGACGTATGTGTGGCTTTCATATCAGTCAAAGGGTCAACATTTTATTTCAGCCTTTTTAAATTATATAAAATATTTATTTAATTTTGATACGAGATGAGAGGTTAGGTGACCTCCCAAATAATCAAAAATTAGGAAATTATTTAAATGATGATTTGGATGTGAAATAATTTTTCTTAGCTATTCTATTCTTTTTCTCATTCATTATTAAGGAAACCAGGGGCGCCTCGCCCCCGGAAATTGTCCAAATTCATATACATATATATTTTTATAATTTTTAAAATCTAAGCCACTGAAGGAAAAAAATTATAGACAAATTAGATGATTAAAAAAAAAAAAACAAGATCACCGAGAAGGTGATGTAATTAAACCAAAAACTCTATATAATATATGATACATGTTGTTTCTTAATTTCTCCTGATTCCAAATAATTAAACTTCTTTTATAAGTTGAAGAGAAGTTGCTGTTGATGTTATGGAATGGAAAAGAGCAAGCTCGGATGCTGTAAATAAAGAGAGCCTTTGGATGCCAAATGCCGAAAGGGAGACGTTTCGAACAAAATTTTATTTGTCCATCCTTAGGCCTTGTAGGCTTATTAATTAATTAGGCACAAAGTTGTCATTGTTGTCGAGGCACGAATTTGTGCACATGGTGCACAAAGATTATCTTATAGACTCTCACAGAACATTGACACTCGCCTGTTTTTATAAAAAAGATATACATGTGCACAAATTCGTGCCACGACAACAATGACAACTTTGTGCCTAATTAGTTTATAAACCAACGAGGACTGAGGATGGACGAATAAAATTTTGTCCGAAACGTCTCCTTTTCGGCATTTGGCATCCAAAGGCTCTCTTTATTTGCTGCATCCGAACTTGCTCTTTTCCATTCCATAAACTCCTTTTAATTATATGATCTAATTTTAGAGTTATTGATGACCTAACTTAAGCCTAATTCGGGCCTGACCACTCAATTATATCCATAGATTTATGATTAAATAATCTAGTTTTTTCTCAAGTTTGATTAAGAGTGGCAAAGGAATAAATAAAATATTGACTATTTTATCAATCGAGTTTTAAAAATCTGGTTCTACGATGCAAGAGAGGCGTTCCATGAAATGCTCTCTCTTCCCATCGGAGAACCCGAATTTTAAAGAATACTCACTCGATATTTTATTTATTTCTTTGCCAAACATCATAAAACTTTAGGAAAAACTCTCTTTAATCCTAAATGGTAAATTTTTCTTTTTTATCAGAATATGCTAAATAAGCATTTTTCTAAAATATAGAATGGGTGGTCAGGGCTCGGGTTAGGGTTAAGTTTGATCATCAATAAATCCTAAAAATTAGATCATATAATTAAAAGGTGTTTAGTTATGTGGAATCAGGATAAATTTAAGAATTAACAATATGTATCATATATAGTTTCTGGTTTAATTACATCAAGGTCAGTATAAATTACATAGCAAAACGAAAAAGAAAATTCCATAAAAGTAGCAGGTTAGCCAACAATAATCATTATTAAAAAGTGTAAAAATATAGGTCTGGACTATAAAAATGTCGCTCAAAGTTTACCAAAATATATAGTTTTGTTTTGGAAGCTTGTGGGTAGGGCTATTTTTCATTGGAATTAGCAAGTTTCTGGAAATGACTTCATGAAAGTCGCCATCTTTATGTTAGCAAGCCAAGTAGTTTTGGAACAGCATTTGTTTGCGACAAGAGAGATTGGAAATGGAATGA
>JAKCPI010022241.1:0-13025 GCA_023213315.1 Euborellia annulipes | reverse complement strand
TTCCAATGAAAATCGAAAAATTAATTGGAATATGATGAAGGGAAGAATGAAATTAGAAATCATGTATCAAGTTAAAAGTCAAAAGCAGATATATGATAATGAAGGAATGAATGAATGAATGAAGGAAGGACAGGAGGTGAAAATGTTAATAGATGAAGAGAGAATGGACCAAGAAGTTGATGAGCCATAATAATAAGATTTAAACTTTGGACCGTAGGTTCTCGTTAAAACATTAAATTAAATACAATTTCAGGGGGAAATAGTGATCACTATTGAACCAGAAGTTTCTCTATATACCGGTAAATATAAATATAAAATCCTCTCTATGTATATATGTACCAGTATATTATCATATACATATAGGTAAGAGAAAGTAAAAATTTAAGCCAATTAAAATTAATTAATTAAATAATCTCTCAAATGAAAAATAATAAAAATTGTTATATAATTAATTTTTTTTTTTTTCTTAGAGAGATCGGGGATGTAAATCGCATTGGAGCAAGACAGACAGACGGACACCCCCCACCCTCCATATATATCTCTCCTAAGGGATAACAGAGTGTTATATATTTTTTTTTTTTATTTAAGGTTGGCTACGGGGCCATACCTCGGCATATATACATGTATATAACATAAATTATATCAAAATTTTACAGTGTAAATAAAATTTCTTATAAAAATATAGTAAGGTGTTATATTTTAAAAAGCCAGAAATGCATTTTTATTATTAACTAGTCGCAAAGCCCGCCCTCGGCGCGCCTAAGCCCAGCCAGGGGGCCTCGCCCCCTGGACCCCTTGCCCGCCCTTGGCGAGCAATTGCCTGCCTTCAGCAGCAAGAATTGTGTAAGCTTTTGCATTACAAATTTTAAGAAAGAACCTTGAGTCCAAGTGAGGTACTGTCTAGGAAAACAAAAGGGATTATTTATACCTGCCCAAAGGGTCTGCCTGAAGGTGGCTATAAATCATGTCATAAAGATGTCAAAAATCTAAATTTTTTATCCAGATATTGAAGAAATTTGATTATAATTAATTCCCCAGAAATATTTAGAGATTCAAATTATTACTATGTTACTCCCTGGACCATGTACTATATGTGTACTTAATTTCAAAAAGATTCATTAGAAATTGTGGATTTCTATAAAACATATACATATATAGGCCTACATATATAGGCCTACATACATTTTTTCCATTTCATTTTTATATATATAGAAGATAGAAGATAGATAGATAGATTGTCTGAAATGAGTTGACTGAAAAATTGCGGAATTTGATTAAGAAAAGGCGAGGGTCCGGCGCAGGCGGGCCCGAGCGAGCTGGAGGGCGAAGCCCTCTGTCTAGACATAATATTTTCATTGCAAGTGCATATAGGGTAAACTACAAGTATTTAGAGTAAAAAAAAAAAATAAAATAAAAAACTAGGTTTGTGTGTTAGTATATTGCATGCAGTAGGGGAATTAAAGTAGATAGAATGCAGTGGCATTTTTAGGGGTGTATGAGTGCATGTGTGTGTGTGAGGGGTGTTCAACGCTTCCACCCCCTCCACGTCACTGAGGGTGAGAGAGTGTAATGCACATGACGTCGTCGCAGAGAGAGAGAGGGAAACTAAAAGGGACTACGGTAACATGTGCCCTACTCTACTTTCCCTTTTTCCCTTTTTTTTTTTTTTTACTCACCCTGCCCTTGTGTTGCAATGCACTCTCCCTCTCTCTCTTTTCATCACTACTATACTCTCTCTCTCTCTCTCACTGACATACATAGAGTCAGGCCAGCTCGCTACTCATTCATTCATTCAGCCAACAATTCATTCATGGGAAAAAAAAATAGTGACGTCATATTCAAGTGTGAGTTTTTAATAATATAAATATATATAATTGCGGAATGTCCGTCGTTTTCCCGTTGGAAGCCAACAATTCATTCATTGGAAAGAATTAGTGACGTCATTTTCAAGTGAGAGATTTTAATTTGTATCAATATCTATATATAGATGGATATAATTGTGATATGTATATATATATATGGACCCTGTTACGCATTAGTGTGTCAAGCGCCAGCACATTAAATTTTTTTGTTTTCATTGGATTATATAGGCCTATAATTTTTTTTTGTCAATTGTGCAAGTAACATTAAATATAAATTTTTTTAGGACATATTTCATAAAAAATACTATTAATTATAGCATTTGAAACAATATTCCGTGTGTTTAACTCAATTTTTAATTTTTTTGGCGCTTGACACACTAATGCATAACAGTGTCCATATATAATTGCGGGATGTCCGTCTGTTTGATCAAATTCCCTTTGGAATTCCGTAATTAACTTATAGAGATTTCCAGGGAAAACACACCCCCAAATCCCCAAATGGGGAGGCAAAAAAAAATTCCTGAATTTTCCCATTGGAAAGCATTGGATTCTATGAAAAATTAAATTAAAGTCAATTAATTATAAATAAATAAATCTCCCAAATGAAAATTTTTTTTTGTATAAATGTGAGGACTCACTGGTATACGATGTCGACCTTGTGCATAGGAGATCAGTATTCTGAGAAGACGATTGAATTTTTAAATTAGAAATGATAACGGTGCCAGCTCATTCATCTTATCATAATTAGTAATATAATTTTTTTTCGATTAATGATATAAAAAGAGGATGCAGCCAATAATAAATAAGCATCTTTTTTGTTAACACTCTTTATTTTGGAACGTTTCGACTATGATCAACAAAGCCATCTTCAGCCCTACAAAATAGATATTGTCAAATGAGTTATAATACAGATCATGTGTATTTAGTCGGATGTATTTTTTTATTAAAATTTCATTACCCACAAGCAGGGCCGGAACTAGGAGATTTTGTAGGGGGGGCAATTATTTAATTTGCCGCCCCCTCAAAATTTTCTATACAAAATTCATATCATTTTACCTTTTTTTTAGTAAATCTTTCTTTAATTGCCGCCCCCTGATATCTGCCGCCCGGGAGCTACGCACCCACTGCCCCCCCCCTAGATCCGGCCCTGCCCACAAGAGAGTATGAGAGCAAAGCTTATTGGCTGCACCTTCTTTTTATATCATTAATCTAATTATATAACAGCCACAATTCGTTATATAATTTTTTTTCGTACTGTCATATCAATCACGAAATCCCGAAATAGAGAAGCTCAAAAAATTCCTGAATTTTCCCATTGGAAAGCTTTGGGTTCTATGAAATATTGAATTAAAGTCAATTAATTATAAATAATATTTAAATCTCTCAAATGAAAATTAATACAAATTTATATTTATTTATTTATTTATTAAGGCAAATGCAATAAAGCTGATAATCCCATTTTGTACAGGTTGTATTTTTTTAAATTCAAAAACATTCCAATACATTTTATTTTGTTTTAATATAAGCTTATTTATTTTTCTTTTTTTTAAGGAGGACTCACTGATATACGATGTCGACCTTCTGCATAGGAGATCAGTGTTCTGGTGGGGGGAAAATTAAATTCATATTGAAATGGTTGTCAGCTTATACAATTTTTTTTTTTTTTCGTACTGTCATATCAATTCTTAATATTTCCCACATTATTTTGTCGTGTTATCAAAATCTTCAATATTTTCTTTTAATTTCATTGGAGACTTTAATTAAACGTAATATTGGTTTTAGAAAAGAAAAAAAAAAGTTTTGATGAATGTACTATTGTGTGTCATCCATATTTTTTTTTGATTACAATCAATCGATTGAAAGAAGAAGCAGGCAAATGGAAAGAGAATCTCTCAATTCAAGGCTAATTATAGATTATAGAGACCCTAAGAGGGTGGAGGGGGGGGGGAGTCATTTGTAAAAAGCCAATCATTAAAGGAGACGGCGAACAATCAAAAGAAATGATGATGATTGCCCTCTCTGTGTTGTATATTCTTAGACACTCTGATATTAATTATTATTACTCATTGCGTTTTTGATTTCGTTGTTGGAGCCCACCGCTACGATAAATTATTAATCTCCTGACTATGAGTCTACTAAAAATATTTTTTGTTTAATAAAGATTTAAAATTAGCAGCGAAACTCCAGCAGCTGGCTCGGACCCGCCTGTGGACTTAATGCCTCAATTTTTTAAACAATTCATATAAATATCCAAAATTGGCTCATAAATATATACCGTATATGTGTAGATACCCTTAATTGAAAAATATCATTGCATTTGTTAAAGATTCTTAAATTAATTAATTAATTTTTTATTATTATTATTTTTTATTTATTATTTACTTATTATTTATTTTTATTTAATTTATTTTATTTTTTATTATATATTAAAGGAAAAAAAAGGAAATTTAATTACATAGGCACCTAACAAAATTTATTATTTTTCTATTGAGAGATTTAATTAATATAATTAATTAACTTTGATTTTTCATAGAAAGAACCAAGGGCGGATACAAGGGGGGTAAAGGTGGAAATTTCCCCCCCTCCCCCGAGACTTGAGAAAAATATATTTTTTGGGAAAAAAATTGTTTTTTTAATATAAAATTTTAAAAACTAATACTTAAAAATTTGATTTGTATATATATTCTGGTAAACAACTACAGAATGCACCTTTAAATTACCGATAATAAGAAAAAATTGTGTGCTGTGCGACCAGTCACACCAGATTACCCCCCCCCCCCCGAGAAACTCCTCTGGATCCGCCAATAAATAGAACCCAATGCTTTTCTATGGAAAAATTCAGAATTTTCAAGAATTTTTTTGAGCTTCCCCATTTAGGAATATGGGAACCCGAATTTCTATAATGACCTCTATAAGAATGCAAAATTCCATTTCAAAATTACCGGAAGTTGTTTAAACAGAGCGTGATAGACGGACACGACGCGATTATATTTAATATTCATAGATTCTATTTTCGCAATAAGCGAAAAATATTAAAAAACAAAATTGGATATTAAATGTCACGATAAAATTTCTTCCTCTTTATGTTGTCTTTCTTAAATGAAAAGTGAGAGAAAAATTCAATCCCCAGGAAACGTTTCGGTGTCTTTATTAAAGACCATCATCATTCTTTCAAGGTAGGGAAGTTAGTGGTTTCATTTGTATTAATTTTTTTTTTTAATTATAATATTTTGTTCAAAGTGTTGCCAATTCTGTTAAGTATATTCAACAATAGTGGATTAAGTATTGTTAAGTAGAGAATTTCATCCTATTTCGATTGTTATACCAATCAATTTTCTAACTAGTTTACCTATTACCCGACACGAAGGGGTAACATTATTTCTCCTTCCAAATTTTTAATCTTCTAAATATATAATAGCGCAGTGTCCGTCCGTCTGTCACGCTGTTTGACCAACTTCCCGTTGGAATTTTGAAACGAAATTTTGCGCTCTTACCCTGGTCGTACACGAGGACATTTTTCGAGCAATTTTTCGTGACATTTCTGGCTCCATAAAAATGTCTTCGTGTATGACAGCAAAAATGTAATTGGAATTGGAATTGGCTTGAAAAAAATGTTTGTTCTATTTTTTCGGGCCAAATCGGCGCAATCAGAATGCGCACAAACGCAAACGCGTCGAAAATGGCCGTTTGAAGACATTTCTCGGTCAAGAAAAATGTCTCCGTGTATGACGAAAAGTTGTCTGATCGCGCCAGAAAAATAGCCCGTGTTCTATTTTCTTGGGCCAATTCGACGCAAAGAGGGTGCGCAGTAAATCGACCATATCTGGCAACACCGCTTTTTGGAAATTTGTTGGCATCATAACCTAGAATTTTTCACTTTTTGACAGCAGTTGACAGATCTTTAAAATAATTATATTGTCAAATTATCATAAAAATATAAAATATATCGACACACCTCATTTGGAAAATAAAATTAAGGTAAGAATTAATTATTTAATTAAATTATTAATAAATAACATTATTATTTATTTAAATTTTCACTTGGAATATAATAATTAATAAAAATATATTTTTTTGCAGTTCTTTTTTGGAAATTATAGTTTATAATATTATTATTATAATATTAAAGAAGAGCAATATCTAGATTATATATTTATATTATAAGGTAAATGAATACTTTGTTTTAAATAACTATTATTTATTTAAATTTTTATTTGGAATATAATCTTTGATAATAACTAAAATATTTATTTTAGATGAATTTGAACAAACAATTATGATTTAAATTTAAATTGTGGAAATGTTTTTTATGATGAACTGAGATGTTGATAGTTAATAAAATAAAACACGGTAGTTTTTTGGTTGCAGGTTTATTTTCGACTGAACATTCAGTTCAGATGGTTATAAACCATAATCTTCAGGCTTGGAAATCACAATCAAGTTATATTTTGTATAATATATGAATGCATTCATTTCTTTATATTTTAGTTTTATGATTAACAAAATTTTAAATAAATAAAATTTTCATTGTGCATATAATATTTATTATTTATCTAAAGAAACCAAAAATCCTTTGTATATATATTAAAAAACAATTCTTAGCTTATTTTTTTCAAAAAGAGGTATGTCTATATATTATTTTTATTAATAAATATATATTTCTATATATATTAAGGGCCTCATAGTTTTAACCTAAAAAAGTTTTTGATTCAGCTGTCAGTTTAAATTTTCAAACTGCGCACGTTTCTGCGCAGAATTGGCCCCAAAAATACAAATGTCCTCGTGTATGACAGGTTTTTTTTCAAGCTAGAAATTCAGGCCATTTTTTCAAGACATTTTTATGGAGCCAGAAATGTCGCCAGAAATTGCTTAAAAAAATGTCCTCGTGTACGACCAGGGTTATAGAGATTCGGGTTCCCATATTCCTAAATGGGGAGGCTCAAAAAAATTCCTGAAAATTCAGAATTTCCCCATAGAAAAGCATTGGGTTCCATTTATGAAAAATCAAAAGTGGAATTAATTATATTAATTAAATCTCTCAATTTAAAAATAATAAATTATATTATATAATTAAATTTCCTTTTTTTCATTTAATGGGGTTTCAAAGGAGGAGATTGAAGTTTAGGAAAAATACTATGGTCTTCTAATTATCAAAAGGCCAAACAGAAAATGAATTTACCGATTGGAAAGCATTGAGTTTTTGTTTTGCCCTATGAAAAACTAATTAAATCTCTCAAATAAAAATTAATAAATATTGTTATATTATTAAATTTTTTTTTCCCTTAGAGAGACCTGGGATGGGACTCGGATTGAATAAACACGGACAGACAGACGGACACTCCGCTACTATATATATAGATCTTAAGGGATAAGAGAATGTTATTTTTAAATAAGCCAGATATGTATTTTTATTATTAATTGCCTGAAACAAGTTGACTGAAAAATTGCGGTACTTGATTGAGAAAAAGAGAAGGTCCGTCGCAGGCGGGCCCGAGCCGGCTGGAGGGGTGTCCAGCGGATTTATAATTCTGAACAGAACACAATCAGTGAGATGATTGAATAAAAAAAGGAATGAGGAATTTGTGACAACGGATGGATGGATGCTAGGTAGACTTGGAGCCATCAGGCAAGCGATCAGGGCGTTGTCTTCGGAGTCGGCGGCTATCGAGGCCTTCAATTATTCATTCGAACGGACTAAATCTCATTGATGATAGGGAATAAGGCATCGGCTAATGGAACCAACTCTTGATTGGGAGGAGTAGATCACGGCTTGTGTATTCCATACTCTCTCTCTCTCTGCTCTCTCTAGGCGACAGACAAATACCATCGATCAAATAACTATTCATCAAGAAACGGTGACAAAAATAAAAACAATAAAATCGATTTAAAGATTACACCAGCCTTTAGAAAGAACGTCTTTGGCTTTACGTCCAGGAATTTCCGACCGTTAATATTTAGTCAATAAATTCGTTTTATGTACCAAATTTTAGCAACTTACTTCTTTGCATTGCACTATTAGGCCAGTCAATATCGACATTTAAATCGCAAAACGAAAAGTATTTCTGCATTTTTGGTATGTTATTTGGACCCCTTAGGGAGTGTGAAACCACATTTTGCAAGCAAAAAAAAGTTGTGCTTCCCGCGTAAGACGAGAAAAACTGCGTAATTTTGGCACTTTTTTCAGTTTTTGCAGTTTAATTAAAAAACTATGGGCTTTTTGACATTAAGTGCTTTTAGCATTTTTAAAGTATATTAAATTTGAAACAATTGAAGTCAAACCACAGCTCCGTAGGTTTAATAGTTTTTGAGATATGATGCAATTTCATGTAGGGTTATTTAAAACTTGTATTATTGGAATATTTATTTTTTAAGTTTACAGGAGAACTATTAGAGTTAATGACCCCGTTTTGCGCTTAAATGAAAGGTTATTAAATGTGGTAAAACTCAATTTCTCATAACTTTTCTCTAATCATGAGCGGTTATGCCGATATTCGGCAGTAAAATTGAAAATTTGAACATTTCTGAAAACCATGCTCATATTTCAAGCATCATATCTCAAAAACTATTAAACTTACGGAGCTGTGGTTTAGCTTCAATTGTTTGAAATTTAATCTACTTTAAAAATGCTAATAATAACTAATGTCAAAAAATCCATAGTTTTTCAATTAAATTGCACAAACTGAAAAATGTCCGAAAATTTTGAAGTTTTTCACGTATTACGCAGTTAGCACAACTTTGTTTTGCTTGACATCATGGCTTGTAACGCGGCATGCTGTAACGCGACATGCTGATAGAAGAGCGGAAAAATCTGAGGCCATCAAATAAAAGTTTCACTTTAAAAAAATGAACTTGTCTTCTCTAAATTAAATGACGGAGAAGCTTAAGAGAGATTTAGTAGTTTAGAGGAGAAAATTTCGATTATAATAATTTGTGTGTGAGAGAAAGAGAAGGAGGGAATTTTTTCCCCTCTCTCCCTCCCTCCTGTATTGTTGCCGAAGGGTGTGTTTTGTGTTGTTTTAGAAAACCTCAACTATGCACCCATACACACACACACACAGAGAACCCGGGTAAAGGAAACTTTGTTAATCACTTGTGTGTATCCACATGGGGAGGAGGGTGGGAGGGAGGGCTTAATACGTCGTCGTCGCGGATGACAAGCACCCCCTTCACCCTCCCCCTTAAACTTCTTTGCACCTTCTTCTTCCTTATAAGCAGCAACGCGGGCCAACTTCATCTTCAACTTGACTTCTTCTTGACTTTAAGACAATATCTATTATATTAAACAAGTTGAGCTCTCTCTCTCTCTCTCTCTCTCTCTTTCTCCTGTCTTCATTTATTCTATCCTTTTAACCAAGGGCTAGAATACAATAACAAAAATAATTATAACAAATTGGTGATTTTTTTGTTATTAAATTAATGTTTCATAATATAATAGAAAAATTGATACTAATTTTTGGGTGAGAAACACACGCTTCGGCTGGTTTCGCCCCCCTGGACCCCCCCCCTTCAGTTAGTTCGGGGCCACCTGCGGCGGACCATCGCCTTAATCAAGTCCCGCAATTTTTCAGTCATCTCGTTTCAGCCAATTAATAATAAAAAAAAAAATCTGGTGTGAATGGGGCACAGCACACAACTTTCTCTTAAATAATTTTGGGCCGAATTAAGTCTTTTTTAATAAATAAGAAATTATATATAATATTTTAGATATTATATATATCGCGTATATGAGCCACGAAATTTATACAATTAAATATTTATTAATTCATATATCTAAATAAAAGCATTTAAAAAATAAGGGTGTGCCGCCGGGAGTCCAACCACGGATCCTCCGATTTGTACTCAGAGTGCTACTACCACTGGACCACAGCACGACATTCGGATATATGAAGTTCGTTTATGAACTCAGTTGGAAAGCAAATTTGTGAGCACACGGGTCACAGGTCCAGTGGTAGGGCACTCTGAGTACGAATCGGAGGATCCGTGGTTCGACTCCCGGCGGCACACCCTTATTTTTTCGGATATATGAATTAATAAATATTTAATTGTAAGTCTTTTTTCTTCAGACTATATATAGAAGTTCACACACACACACACACATACACATAAAATTTCAAAAATATAAAAAAAAAATAATCAAGGACTACTACAGCAGCTCATGGCCATGAATGATAATAATATTTTATTTTTCATTGATTTATTATATTTACTAGTTCCATACATGCCAAGTGATGATAAAGAAAAAAAATCTGGTATGACTGGTCGCACAGCACACAACGTTCTCTTACCCTTGGGCAAGAGAAAATTGTGTACTGTGCCTGTCACACCAGATTTTTTGTGTCGACATATATTTAGGCTCCGATAGTACGGTACATTTGAATTCAAGATGTAAAATTTATAAGTATGGGAAAATATTTATATTTTGTTACCATGGCAACCATTTCTCCTATCTTTCCTATGAAGTACAAGAGTAAAGTGGTCTTCAGAAGATTTCAATCGCAAAATGAGAATATACATTTTAAAGAGCATCTAAAAAAATAATTGATTTTTGAATTAAAAAAAAAAAATCGTTGGAGCAAATTTTGAGAAAATCGAAAAAAACTGAAAAAGTGCATCAGTAAAGTACTAGTGCTCTTTGGCTAATTTTGTTCAAAAGCTTCGTGTCACGTCCCATGGAGGTTCCTAACTTAAATATAAAATTTCAACCTCCTAGCTCTTTTCGTTCTTGAGATATTTTGTTCACAGACACACAGACCATGTCGCGAAAACCACTTTTTTGGATTCAGATGACCTCAAAACGTGTAAAATCTCGACATCGAATTTTTGACATGAATCCAATACTTTCTCTCTCTATATATTAACATATATAGACGTAAGAGAAAGTAAAAATTAATAAAAATCCGTTTTAAGCCAATAAATAAATCAGGCTTTGATTGTTTATAAGAACGAGAGATCGAATCCTATGGGAAAATTCATTTTCAGGAATATTTTGAGCCTGCCCATATAGGAATTTTATTTTAAATGAAATCCCGTTTCAACTAGTTGATTATCAGTTAGACATTCCTGTATTTTTACAGTAGGGGATGGAAGTCATCATGACATGCACATACATACATGTATAGGACATGCCAAAGGGATTTGTAGTGTTTTGATTTGATTACATACAATTCACTCTCTCTCTCTCTCTATTAATTTTGATAAACTTGGAAATAGGGAATATGATTTAATTTGGCCTTTTAAGTTAAATAAATAAATAGCACAACTGCCACACAGCTGTTACTATTCACCTCCCCTCCCTTCCACTCACCATACAAGCACTATATTTATAGATAATAAATTGAAATTCGCTACTGTGTACAATTTATAAAGAGAAAATATAGAATAATATTGAAGCATTTGGGAGTTTTCCACGTTGGGTTTGAGGCCTAATAGTTTATTGAATGTCAATAGCTGCAAGCGAATTTTACAAAAGTTATATGTGTAGCTAACTAGAGTGTTATTTAAACACATAGAGAGAGAGAGAGAGGGAATATTTTCACTCTCATACTCTGTGATGATTAATTAATTAACGATTCTAAATAAACAATCAATGCCAAAATGTAATAAATTCTCTCTAATAACAATTCTGAATTAATCACTAACGAGATTTTTCCTTATTTATTGGGGTGTTATTTGAAAAAGTCTATAAGGGAAATAGAAAAATTCCTCGGTTAGTTCGACTTCGTGCCCACTTTGTTGCTTTTTAAGAAAAATTAATTCATTGTATGGGTCTTAAAGAAATTATATACGAAATATATTTGTAAGTAAATTTAACACAAATTATTAAAATTACACTATATATAATTAAGGAGTCTGTCTTATCATGCTATATGAAATTTTTGCTCCTTATATTTATTATAGAGGACGGATTATTATATAGTATTAAGAAGACTAGGTCACACCTAGACGTAAGTCTAAAAATTTTATATATTTTTAATAAATATTTAATACAAAAATGTGGTCTATAATTAAAAATTCTCCTAAAAATACTAGGAAAAATACTTGGGTTCCCATTTTCTCAAATGGGGAGGCTCAAAAAATTCCTGAATTTTACCCATTGGATAACATTGGGTTTTATCTCTCAATTTTGAAAAAATTGAAGCTAATTAATTATAATAATTAAATCTCTCAAATGAAAAATAATAAAAATTGTTATATAATTAAATTTTCTTTTTTCTTTTAATGATGATCTCATAGCTGTAATCCCGTTCTAAATGAGATAAATTTAATTCAAATGAATGAAATAAATAGTCATGGTGTGACTCTAAAATGGCCTTAGATGCCGAAATGACTTTAAAATATAAATAAAAAAAAAAAAATTCATTCGGAAAAAAAAACACACAAACATCTCAAAAAAAAAGCTGAGTGCTTTTAGTCACACCATGAGTTAACAATAAAAAAAGAACGAATTCCGAGGATGATTCAGCAAAAATTCATATCCGGATAAAATTATGTGTAGGGCTGGATTTGACCCGCGGGCCTAGTTTTGGCACCTCTGATCTACCTGGTAGAACTTAAAGCAAAAAAAATTTAGTGTGACAGGACATCGTAAAAAAAATTGTGCGCAGAGAGTCCCACCAGATTATTATTAATATTATTATTTTTTTTTTCAAAAAGTTCAGTAACGATATTACTTTCAGAAAAATACTTGAAAACTAATTATAAGGGAGAGATATTGAAATTCTCTGGGTCTTTCATTTACAATTTCTATTATTATATTTTACCTCCCAATCCCTCAGGGTGCTTAAATACACACAAACATCTATAATATATATATAAATAAATTTACCATAGTTATCACCAAAATGTTGATTTTATCTAATAGGTATAGTATAACAAAAAATTTATTAACATTTTTTTATTTGTCTCTTTTTATCTTTCTCTTCACCTCTATATAGTTAATATATAGAGAGAAAGTATAGTTCATGTCGAGATTTTGATGGATATATACGTTTTGAGGTCTCCTACAGATCCCAAAAAAGTGGTTCGCGACATGGTCTGTCTGTGTGTGTGTGTATCCATTTTAAGCCATATGAAATTGAGCTAGGAGGTAAAAATTTTATATTTAAAGTTAAGACACCTGAGTGAAAATCAGCTTTTAAACAAAATCCGTTAAAACTACTAGTA
>JAKCPI010022240.1:0-24834 GCA_023213315.1 Euborellia annulipes | reverse complement strand
ATAGAAAATAAATTTTTTAATATCTACCTGAACCCCGTCTTTTTACTCTCTCTTCCTCTATTTTTATTTATTTATTTGAAATTCCTACCGGGATCCCCGCTTATTTACCCGAGGTGCTTACGTGCACAAAGACAAACACCTCAAACCCAACCAGCCTCTGGCCGTAGCCATCTACCGGCACCCTGTGAAGTTACATCATTTCCTATCTCTAACTCCTCCTCCTGCTTTCTTCTCTAGCTAGTGAACTAATCCTTATTTCTGGTTCCAACCGGCTCCTTTCATCCAACCTCTTCTATGCTATGGAGGATGTCCTAATTTGAGGAGGGACTCCCTCAGCACCGGCGTGTAGCCTACTCCTTTCGAAGAATGCATCACTGAGAGGGAAACCTTCTTTACGTCCCTTCCACAGGACGGGATGTCACAGCAACTCCCTCTCCTCGTAGAGTTGCCTGGGGCTATTGTGGTAAGATCCTATATTCCAATCCAGGGCTTGCTTGAGGATTTGTTTACATTAAATAAATATTTTTATTTAATGAAAAATCCCGCACGCCAAGGATTTGAACAGGGATCTTCTTTGTAGAAGCCGACACCCTAGCTCACTACACCAGCGAGCCCCCTCTCTTACCTCTATATATATATATGTTAATTTATATATAGAGAAAATATTGGATTCATGTCAAAAATTCGATGTCGAGATTTTGAGATCCCCTGAATCCAAAAAAGTGGTTTTCGCAACATGGACTGTCTGTCTGTGAACAAAATATCTCAAGAACGAAAAGAGTTAGGAGGTTGGAATTTTATATTTAAGTTAGGTACCCCCATGGGACGTGACTCGAAGCTTTTGAACAAAATCGGCCAAAAAGTACTGGTACTTTACTGAGGTAGTTTTTCAGTTTTTTTTTTTTTCGATTTTCTCAAATTCCTCTCCAACGATTTTGATTAAAATTCAAAAATCAATTATTTTTTAGATGATATTTAAAAGGAATAGGGCCTATTCTCATTTTTCCATTGAAATCTTCTGAAGACCACTTTACTCTTGTACTTCATAGGAAAGATAGAGAAATGGTTGTTATGGTAACAACATATAAATATTTTCCCATCTCACTAATGTACCATTCTGTCGGAAAATAAATGTGTCAACACAAGCACAGAACACAACTTTCGATTACCGAAGGTGAGAGAAAGTTGTGTACTGTGCGACCAGTCACACCAGATTTTTCTCTTTGGCTCTAAATTTCAAATTGTAACAACTTTCAATGCTAGCCATTAGATGTCATAAACGTTTCATCTCAATTCCGTTGCTAACATCAAGAATATTGAAGTAAGCTAAGAAAAAGTTTTAAAACAATATCTCACTTCATAACAGGATATAATTTATCATCACTTTTTATTTTAATAAATTTAATTAAAATATTACATTTGAATTATCCTGTTAACATGGGTGATGGCGAAGTAAATTCTAAAAGATGGTGTCATCTTCGAAAAGTTTTGGAAAGATCAGGCCCATTCTGTCATCCTGATTTCGAACCGTCACCTCAACTTCTTCAATTTCTTATAGAAACATGCAAAATTTTAGTTATCGGCGCCGGAGGATTAGGATGTGAATTATTAAAAGATTTAGCAATGATGGGCTTCCGTGATATTCACGTCATCGACATGGATACTATCGAATTGTCTAACCTTAACAGGCAGTTTTTATTTCGGAGGAAAGATATTGGTTCGTCAAAAGCTGAAGTCGCCGCGACATTTATTAATCAACGCATTCCAGGTTGTAAGGTAACTCCACATTTTTGTAAAATTCAAGATTTTGATGAGAGCTTCTATCGGAAATTTCATATAATCATAAGCGGCTTGGATTCTATTGTCGCAAGACGATGGATTAACGGAATGCTTATTTCGATGTTAAATTATGAAAATGGGGAATTATTAGATCCCTCTTCCATTATACCTTTAATAGACGGAGGTACTGAAGGCTTTAAAGGGAATGCAAGAGTGATTCTTCCCGGGATGACAGCCTGTATTGAATGTACTTTAGATTTATATCCTCCTCAAGTAGCATATCCACTTTGTACCATTGCAAATACGCCAAGATTACCCGAACATTGTATTGAATATGTCAAGGTAATTCAATGGACAAAAGAGAATCCGTTTGGTGTCTCCATTGACGGTGATGATCCGCAGCATATTAATTGGATTTACGAAAAGGCATGCGAACGCGCGAGTCATTTTGGAATAAGTGGTATGACATATCGATTAGTACAAGGTGTGGTCAAGAATATTATTCCAGCTGTGGCAAGTACTAATGCGATTGTGGCCGGATCTTGTGCCACAGAAGCCTTCAAAATGGCTACAAGTTGCTGTATGCCCTTGGATAATTATATGGTATTCAACGATTTAGATGGAATTTATACCTACAGTTATCAAGCCGAGAAGAAAGAAAATTGTTTAGCTTGTAGTCAAATACCACAAGAAATTAATTTCTTGGAAACACAAACACTTCAAGATTTAATAAATTATTTATGCGAAAATCCTAATTATCAAATGAAAAACCCCGGAATAACTACTTGTACGAAAGAAGGCAAAAACCGCACTTTATATATGTCAGGTGTTGCTTCAATTGAAGCTCAAACTCGGCCGAATTTGGAGAAAACATTGGAAGAACTCGGATGTGTAGATGGAAGTTCAATAATGGTAGCTGATCAAACCACTCCCAATACAATCGTCTTCAAATTGCGAATGGCTCGTCCCCCAGATGATGATATTGAGATGTTATAGCGCCAGATGAATCAGGTGACTTTTTAATAAAATAAGAATTTCTTCTTCGAATTTAAAATTTGTTTAAACTAATAATATTGTACACACCTTACTGGAGTATGAATTAAAATTTTCTCTACGATTTTTTTGTAAAATTTAATATTTAAAAAAAAATCTAATTTATAAGGATTAATTTAATTATTATTTTATGTATATATACTTAGGCTCATAGGCGTAGCCACGGGGGGGGGGGGGGATTTGGGGGTTCAAACCCCCCCCCCCCCATTGGACCCAAGCCATGACTAGATATTTAAGCTCTATAATACAAACAATATTCTCTCTCTATATATTTCATATATAGGGTAAGAGAAAGTAAAAAAATATAAAAATTTTCTCTAGTTTAAAAAAAAAAAATAAAATAAAATAAAAAACGCAAAAAATTCAAGAAAATTCAGAATTTTCCCATTGAAAAGAATTGATTTTTGTCTTGCTTTATAAAAAATTAAAGCCTGCTAAAATTGATTAAATCCCTCAAATGAAAAATAATAAAAATTATTATATAAATAAATTTTTTATTTTTTTTTTAAAGACTCTGACAACTTGTGAGATAGAACTCGGATCAAGAGAAACAAAACAGGCAGAAACTCTGCTATTAGAGGGATATATATAAATTTCTTTAAGATGTGAGGGTTGCATTTTCTATATTGCCTGAAACGAGATGAATGAAAAATTGGGGCACTTAATTAAGAAAGGGCAGACCCGAGCTAATCCGAAGGGGGTCCAGGAGAGCGGATTGGCTAGTCATATATTTCATTAGACGCCTTATACTGCCCTATTAGTCGGGGGGGGGGAGGGGGAGAAATCATCCTGAACCCCCCCCCCCCCCATCGAAAATTTCCTGGCTACGCCTATGCTTAGGCTATTTAAATGCTGCATCTGTTATTGCAAAACTCACTATCAAGCAAATGCAAAATTTATGAGTTTCAAGATAAATCAAACCAATCCTTCAGAGTAGAATGAAATTTTGCTTGGTGACTAATTTTGCTAAATCAGGTGAAGTGAATATTATCTAATCGATCGGAGACTTCTTTTGGCCTAATTTTGATTGATTAATCTTACATCCTGAATGAGATACATATTTCTTCATTAAAATAAATATCGGCCAAGTTTTTAAGTGTAAAGGTAAATCCATTAAATATTTCTATCATCTTTTAGCTATACATCTTCTTTTATTCATATGGTTATCAGATCTTTTCTCATTTGCCAAAAAATTGATTGTTTATATGAAAATACAGAGCTAATAAGAAGAAGAAACTTTTTAAATACTCTTGTATAAAATAAAACTTCCTTTAAATAATTTTAAACTTTTAAAATAAAGTTTATTTAAAATACGTAAATAGTTAATTATTATTTAGAAAATATATTTCTATTCTATCTATTTATTTTAAATACTATGTATTAAAATGTTCCTTGATTCAGGGCCGGATCTAGGGGGGGGGGGGCAGTGGGTGCGTGTGCCCCAGGCGGCAGATATCAGGGGGCGGCAATTAAAGAAAGATTTACTAAAAAAAAAGCTAAAATGATATGAATTTTGTATATAAAATTTTAAGGAGGGGGCGGCCAATTAAATTTTGCCCCCCCCCTAAAAAATCTCCTAATTCCGGCCCTGCCTTGATACATAATTGATATTTAATTGTTTTGAGATCCAAGTTGTGGCTGTAGTGAGGGATAGTTCATACTTCCTTCATTTATTTTTTTTTTAATACCTAGGCCTATATCTTCATTTATTAATAAACATTTTTTTCCGTAGGTTGAGGTGTCTGGTTTTTGATGTGAGGAGAGAGGAAGTTTGCAGTATATGGAACTCATGTAGACGATTTAAACATATATACCGGTATATATATGATTTAATAAAAATCTTCTGATGATTAATTTTCTGCATAATTACGCATAATTTAAAAGTCAAAAAAATATATTTTTAAAAACTTACTTATATGAATGTGTGCCGCTAAGGGACATGTAAAAGAAGAACTATGCATACTTCGATTTAGATACATGTTCCTTATTCCTGCCACCTGCCTCTCTTCTTTTTTGTTTTTAGTTAAAATAATTTTCATTTAATTTAATAAAACTGATATAAATACATTATCTTTAATGACTAGTAATGAATAAATAAATTTAAAAAAATATATTTAAAAAAACTTTTATTTTTATGAATAGATGCCGTTAAAAGAAGCACGTAAAAGAAAAAATTATAAGCATCTATTTATGTACTGGGAAGTTTGTGTAATTTGGGAGCCTGGCGGATGACTGGTTTTCCATGCCCCCCTCCCCCCTCCATCCAAATTTCCTAGTTACGCCCATGCCCTTTTTGGAGCTTTCCGTCTCCCTCGCCCTGGTCCTGTATACATTGATTTCTTCGACCCGGACTAATAGACACCCATTCCTAAAATAAATAATTTAATAAAGTGGTGGAAGCAGTCCGAAAATTATATATTGTATATATATTAAAGAAACAAGTGGCGTCCAAGAAAAAAAAACACTTGTTTCTTTATTATATATAAAAGAAATGATACTTATTGTTCTAAAAGGTATTCGAGAATGGGATATTAAAATATATATATTTATTAGGGGGAATTTTTAATTAATAAAATTTCTATTATTCTCTATCTGAGCCGCCGATAGTAGAGAAAAATTCCAGATTCCTATCCTAATAAAAATTTTAATTATAAATTGTTCATTTTGAATGCCTGATAAATTCTAAAATAACTTTATTTATGGAGAAGAGGTGCCTTGCTCAGGGGCCCACATCTTGTGGGTACGTGGATGGCGACCACGAGCTGCCCTAGCTGGGACTGACAATACTTCTTTTCTTTGCATGTCAGTCTCTTTCTTTCTATATTTTCAACAGGCGTCAGACCGTGCGACGGGCCGGCCTGTTCTAATCCTTCCCGGTTGAAAAAAACTCCACCCCTTCCGCCGACCCCGCACCGGCGAAGAAAGAAGAAGAAGCTAGAGACAAGGTGAAGTCACTTATCTATTAACAGGTTCATTGTTTAAAATAATTTTCTAATTTTTATTTAAATAATTGTTTGTTTTTTTTTTCTTTTAATTTTAAAGAATATTAAAAAATGGGTATTTAAATTAAGTATATAAAATAATGAAAATCCAAGTGTGTAATTGGCGCCACTACCAGCACAAATTTTAATTTCTTTGAGGAAATTTAATTTAATTTAGAAGATTTCTATTATAATAATTTTATAAAATTAATTTTATTTATTGATAATTTTTATCTTATTTGAAAGATTAACTTTGAAATGAAATTCTAAATTGACACATCTAATGACTAATCTAATTCTTCATAGAATGCCCATCTCTCATTAATACCAGGGAATAAACGGGGAAGGGACATCACGTAGTGAAAAATGGAGTGTTTAAAAATCGGTTTAGAACGGCTGCTGGCAGCGCCTCTTAACGGCAGCATCAGTGGTACTGAAGGCTTTTCTCCCGAATGAATAAAATACCCTGAATAAAACTATATCGTATCTATAGGTTTCTCACCCAAATGAATAAAATTGTTAAGAGTGAATGGTTTTTTCTCCAGTTTAAATAAAAAGCATAAAGTTACAAGTTAACATATATATTATTAAAATAAAAAAAAAAAAATATACAAAAGATTTAATACTATTATTAAAATAAATGTAACAAAAAGCATATAAAATATTTCTTTTTCCAGTCAACTTCTAATAAAAAGCATAAAGTTCCAAGATTTAAACATAACATGTATATTATTCATTAAAATTACAAAAATGACTAAAAAGTAAACATTATTGTTGTTCATAAAAAATTCGAGAAAAAAGCACTTACAATATATTTATAATTATAGGATAATTATTATTAATTTTGGAATTGTTCAATTTTGAAATACTCGGAGCAAACCTCTGTGATGGTATGAATATTTGTTGATTTGTTAAAGAAATCAAGGATTATTTACTGTATAATTTGTATCCATGAATCTCGAAACTATATGTTCAGTGGAAAACAAAACATTTTTATATTTTTCGTTCCTGGATATCTGGAGCTCGGCTCACATCTTTTTCCTCTCCGGTTACATCTGTACGAACAAATATATATTTATATTTTTTGAATGCCAAAACAAATAAATTGAGCTAAAAAACCAACCCTGATTTTGTATATTTGAAGAAATTCAATCGTTGACAATTTTGATCAGGAAACACATTGACTTTGTTTCATATGCTTGAAATGACAGTTATTCACTGGTTTTTTGAACATAACCATAATGCATGAGATGGACCAATGGGAACAAATGTGTCTCCTGCGCATGCTCCGGCGATCAACTCGGGCGACACTAGCACCATCAATCATACGCCAGCGCCAGTTATATTCATTCTGTACATAGGAACTATATCTCAAAACGCACACCAAGTCAACTCCATTGACTTGTCCCCCCTGATTAATACATCTCTGACTTTTCAGACAACTCAACTAGGAAACCGCATGAATTTCTTCATCTCATAATTATTTATATTTCTTCTCATCTATAAACGCTTTTTAAGGTCAGTAAAAGATTTAAATATTTAATTAATTTGTTGACAATTATATATTTCAATAAATTTTGTAATTAAAATAGAAGCAATTCTCAACATGTGATAATAGGTTATTCTTTGACAGTCAATTTTATTCTCACTCATTATTTTAATATTTTATGTAATTTAATCACCCTAAATTTGTTTAGAATATCTTTTAATTATAAAAATATCAATATTTATTAAATAATTCATTAAATTAGACATACCTTAAGGTTCATTATTCTTCCAAGTCGAGCTCACTTCAAATTTTTTTATTAGAATAATCCAAATAAATCATTTTGTCTTGTATTTTATATAAATTTAAATCAATAATGATCATTCTTTGATGTTATATTAATATGAAGAGTAATTTGAAATAATTAAGTTTTGATTTTATGGAATTTTCAAAAGGGAAAAATTAAAAAAATTAACTTTTTTTTTTTTAAACATAAGGTATTTATTCGAATTCTTTATTTATTTTAGATGTGATTAAGATCAACGACAATGCCATATTCAATCTGATTGAAATTGTCATGAGACGAGCAAGATTATGATACAACATATAAACAGGTAATAATATATATATATATATATATTCATTTTATTATTTAAAGGAAGATGAACAGGAGCAGCCAAAATTTTAAAGTCTCTGATTATTTACAATTACGACGTTCCTGGAAAACATCTGCTCATCTTCCTTTACATAAACTAACAACCACTTGAGTATTGCCACTTTTAGATACCATAATCGTTTCTTTGCTTTTTTGCCCAATAAAATAACATAAAATTAATAGGTTACAATTATATTAGGTAACAACACTTTATATATGAGATTAACAACGGTTCCACTCTGTGTTTTACTGTTTCAGATAGACATTATTGATGAATAATGGCATCTTCCCGTTTTTGTAAGCATAATCCGACAAAGCAACGATACATAACCAGTATAATAAGATCTAGAAGACTTGTGGGTCGGACATGTCGTTTGAGCAGGCTTCACAAGAGACTTCAAAGATGATTAACCAGTAGGAAAACAACTGACAGTGAGACAAAAATGGATCGACAATATAATAAGGATCCTAAAGGAGCTGGACGCGATCAACGATTGGCAGAATAAAGCTCTAGAAATGGAAAGGCATCTCGCAAAAGGCAAAAACTCTTCAAGGATGTTATCTCTATTTTAAGTAAGTAATTTACACAAAAAAAGTCTGAGGAGAAAATTAAAATTAAAGTCATTCGCAGAGGCGTACCGAGGGGGAAGGGGTCCGCCCCAGGCCCCCAAATATTTAGATAAAAAAAAATATAATGAAAATTTGTTTTTGAGAGGCCCTGGCCCCCCAAGGTTCAGGGATATACGATATTTTAAAAATATTTTTGTGTATGGAGGAGAGGGATATTTAAAATGAATATTTTATGAATATTTTAATGTGAACCAGTCTTCCAATTAAAATCTCATGCACAAGGTAGATAAATTCTTGGTTAAATAAAAGATTGCCAATATAATTCTTCATTTATATATATATATCTATTTATATAATTGGAGGTTTACTTCTTTTAAATTCGTATGATGGAGTTCACAAAAAAGATAATTAAAACAAAGTATTTTACTTTATTATACAGGAATTTTATTGCCAGACAACTGTTGTGTGCACATTCTCACAGTTTCGGTCCGAACGGTGTGAGAATGTGCACACAACAGTTGTCAGGCAATAAAATTCCTGTATAATAAAGTAAAATACTTTGTTTTAATTATCGTGAACTCCATCATACGAATTTAAAAGAAGTAAACCTCCAAATTGATAATTTCTCTTTTGTCTCTTTTTAATGTATATATATATCTGTATCTCTATGTGTTTTTCTTTTAGAGTGTAAAGAGGCTAACAAGTTTGCGCAAAATCACTTGTTTCGGCGAAATAACGCCTTCATCAGAGCCACATTAACTGGAATACCATTATAAATTTATAATGATGTATTTTGCAAACAGAACAGTACAAATTAAGTATATTTTACCTCTTCACTAGGTATGTAAAATTTAAACAGGACTTGCAAAATCTTGGTTATTATAATTAAAATGAATGAAATATTATAAAATAATTTTCTTTAAACTGTAAGATTAAACATTAATATAATAATTGGTAAAAGAATTTGATTTTCGGATTAACTGTGGTTTATTTGCAAAAATTACAACGTTTCGGCCACTCATTCTGTGGCCTTCAGGTACAATTCAGCTAAGATTGTTACATCTGTGATGTAACAACCAGATGTAACTGCCTTTATAATCTTATCATTTAACTCACCAGGCCTGTGTGAATATTAATTGGAAAAGACCTATCTCCTTTCCAATTTATAATCTTAGCTGAATTGTACCTGAAGAAGGCCACAGAATGAGTGGCCGAAACGTTGTAAATTTTACAAATAAACCACAGTTAAACCGAAAACAAATTCTTATACTAATGATAACAACTGTGAAGGGCCTAAACTCCAAAAAAGTTAATATAATAAATTTTTTATACATATCAAAAGTGTCAATTCAATAAATTATTAATATATTATCAAACATTAAAGATCACAATATTTTTTTTTTTATATAATTTTCTTATATAATTTCTTATAATTCTTATATAATTTTTTTCTTAAAAAATATTAATTTTTTGTACTATTTTATATTTCATTCATTTTAATTGTAATAACCAAGATTTTGCAAGTCTGTTTAAATTTTACATACCTAGTGAAGAGGTAAAATATATACTTAATTTTTACTGTTCTGTTTTCAAAATACATCATTATAAATTTATAATTGTATTCCAGTTAATGAGGCTCTGATGAAGGCGTTATTTCGCCTAAACAAGTGATTTTGCGCAAACTTGTTAGCCTCTTTACGCTCTGAAATAAAGAAAAAAAAAAAATATATATATATATATATAAAAAATTATATTTGCCATCTTTTATTTAACCAAGAATTTATCTACCTTATGCAGGATATTTAAAAATGAGTTCGCCCCCCGAAAAAATTCAATATACATACACCTCTGGAAATACACCTGGAAACACACCTCTGGAATAAAATGTATGTATATAAGCCTCCTCTTCTAGTGACCAGACCCCCAACTGCCTCGGTACGTCTCAGGTCTTTCGATTTTAATAAAAATTTTTAATTTAATTTAATTCCTAACACATTTTTTGATATTCTATAATGTTTTAAAACATATTCTTCCCTAATTTGCATTTATTAATAGGTTATTAATATATTATTAATTAAATTAATAATATTCTCATAAGCTTTTTTTCTTGCTGCTTGCAGACTGCTGTTGACATCTGAGTTTATAAGTTTAGAATGGCCTTCCTTATATAAAAGTCATTTTGGCCATTGAGATCCGATCATAAATCATTTAATTTTGAACTACTGCTCTCTCTCTTTTGGGAATTGCCTTATAACTGAAATCTTGGACACTGTCTTCTCTCACGCCATTAAATAGGTGATTTTTATTTTTATTTTATTTGAAAACTAAAAGTATTTTAAATTTTTAAAAAATTTAAATTTTCAATTCTCTTTTGGAAAGAAAGAGGATGGTGGCATTAATTGAGCCTCTATTTAAAAATACAGTAGAGTCTTATTAATCCTGACTTCGATACTCCGGTATACCGGCTAATCCGGCGAGTTGAAAAGCAAAAAAAGGCTAATTTGTATGCATTATGTATATATATATATATTTCGACAAGGATCCATCTTCATCCTTCAAAGAGTATATTGTTACAAATATTTATATAAAAATAGAGTTGTCATTGATAATATTACAACGCATGTGTATTTATTTGGTTAAGTAGGTATTAATTTCAATTTATATTCTCTTAACCAAATACACATGCGTTGTATTATTATCAATTACAATTCTATTTTTATTATATAAATATTATATTTGATAAATAAGAACTTATACTAATATCACGTTTTGGTCCGTGAAGAAAATTCATATAATTAATCTTTGAACAATATACTCTTTGAAGGCTGAAGATGGCAGAGTAAATCCTTGCCGAAACGTTGCAATAGTGTTTATAATTATTTTTAAATAGAGGCTCAATTATTGGATGCATCTTTTAATTGGAATTAGGAAGGTAATTAAAAATTTTATTATAAATTTTTAATTTTTTTTATTTAGAGCGTTTTATTTTTAGTTGCTGACGAGATGCGCATATTCTTCGTTTCGACATAGGCTATAGCCTTCTTTAGAGCTACATAATTAATTTTAAATAAGTTAGAATTCAATACATATATTTTTATACTTGGATGTTTACTTCTTTTAAATTCTTATCATGGAGCTCACTATAATTAAAACAAAGTATTGTACAGTAGGCGCCACAAGTGCCTGATCTGCTCGAGAGTGGAGCCTTGAGATTCGTCAACCAAACCAATATTTTTAAAATAAATAAATAATCTTTTTTTAATGCATCTGACGGGGAAAAGCTAGTTTTAACTGCTTAAAGTTAAGTATTTTGGTTGTCTAAGCTCAAAGCTCCACTTTCGAGCAGATGAGTCACTTTTGCGCCCACTGTATTATTTTATTTTATTTTAAATAAAAGTATTTGATTGTCAGACAACTCCTTCAAACGAATTTAAAAGAAGAAAACCTCCACGTATAAAAATTGATAATTAGTCTGTCGTCTCCTTTTTTAGTTCAATACATATCCAGTATATATATATATATATATTTATATATATATATATATTTTAGCCCTAATTAAGGTATATACCGAAACGATTAAGATGGACATCTCGTCAGTAACAACAAAACGCTCTGAGAAAAAAAAATTTAAAATTTATAATAAAATTTTTAATTATCTACCTAACTCCAACTCAAAGGATCCAGGAACAAAACTACTATGAAAATTTTCTCAAATGTAATAAAACCTGACACATCAATTGTTTAAATATTCACTTTCATTTTTCTTTCAGATTTTCTTCAACGTTCCATGAACTTGGTTGTTAATCATTTTGTCTGCTGCTATCACTAACTTGGAATTTCTCATGGTGAGTAAATATTTAAAAACTTATTTTTACAAGGCATTAAAAAAAGATTTTTTTATTGAAAAAAAAACTAAAAAAGATAGGATATTCATTAAATTTTTTAAGATTTAAATGCTCCAAACGATTAATTTACATGATATTAAATTTCTTAGTGTTTTTAAAATATATAATTAATGTTCATAACGACATTTGGCCAGAGAAAAATATTATTCGTTTATTTGTAGATGTTATTTCGATCCCAATGTGATGATGGAATCATCTTCAGTACAAGCAATGGGTATTATGCAAATAGTCATACATTTTTATCCAATATTATAATAGGTGAGTTTGCTATGAAAACAAAAACAATTTAAAATAATAGGCCTATATAGATTATAAAATTTGTGTACAAGGCGAAAGAACTAAACTACTATAAGAGATTGGATAGAAATGTGTTGTCTTAATAACAATCATTGTTTGTACTGAAGAAGATTGCATCTGGGTTCGAAATATCTACTAATAAACGAATTATGGGCAAAATGTTTTTCTCAGGCCGAAAGCACTTTTGAAATTTAAATTTTCCTTATTGCCTTCTAAAAACTATTCTATTTCTATTAATATTTAATTAATTATTCAAATTTTTTGCTATTCAGGCTAAAATTATTTTTTTTAGATATATATAAAGAGTAAAAAAAAGAAATGCAGCTGTGTGAATTAACCAATTAAATAACCTTAGTTGCATTTCTCATTTTTACCCTCTTATTAATAAAATATGCGTCGTTCTTTCGCCGATTGGGTATAGAGCAGTTGGCAACTGACCCATCGTTCAGGCTCATTTTTGGTTTAACGGGTTCATTAATAAGCAAAATTGCCACATATGAAGTGAGACTAATCCACAAGAGACCCTAAAGACTCCATTACATCCAGAAAAATGTACCGTTTGGTGCGGTTTACTCACTGGTGGCATCATCGGACCTTATTTCTCTTATTGGAATTGGTATTGGAAAAGATAATGCACAGAGAGCTCTTCTCGTACACAAAAAGATGCCTCTATCAATATTGTTCAAATATTTTATTTATTACACAACATCTATGTGTGTTTTTTAAGTCTTTGGTCCCGAAGAAGAACGCGAAACGTCGACCAAAATAAATTGAAATAGTTTTTTATTCTCCTGGCTGCAGATCTACCTTCCTTACAATTATATATCATCATCCCGAGCTCTACAACCCGTTGTGGGTCTTGGCTGCTCAGAATACGACGCCATCCGTCCCTGTCCAACGCGGCGGTAGCTCAGTTAGCCTCGCCCAGCATCTTGCAGTCCGTCGACACTCCACCATTATATATAATATAATATATATAATTTCATAGGATCTCAAACAAGGTGATTCAACCTCAGCTTCACACAGATTCCAGGTTTAGGTAGATGGATTTTCCAACTTATAAATAAGGAAAAATAAAATTTCTCTTATTATTTA
Organism: Euborellia annulipes; assembly: GCA_023213315.1. Lineage (NCBI taxonomy): Eukaryota > Metazoa > Arthropoda > Insecta > Dermaptera > Anisolabididae > Euborellia > Euborellia annulipes. The sequence goes on along the minus strand of JAKCPI010022240.1, from coordinate 11,013 downwards.
TTAAAAATTTATTGGCTAAACTCGATGCGCAATCTAAGTTTAGTCCTATCAAACATCATCAGGGCTTGCAATAAATAACTCCTCTTTACCATATCATACACCAAACATATTACAATATTAATTGTTTTTTAATTACAGAAAAAACTTATCATCTCAAAAAATTAAAATACATCTTATAAAAATTTTTTTTACCTCAATTTTAGAAGATCTATTAAAAGATCAATAAATCTTAATAAAAAATAAGAGAAATTTTGTTTTCCTTATTTATAAATTGAAAAATCCATCTACCTAAACCTGGATTCTGTGTGAAACTGAGGCCAATTTCGATATATATATATATATATGGCCTGTATATTTCTTTAAATCAGCTAAAAAACGCGACTCACAATCAACAAAGTATTTCTTGCTATCCTCAAAGCGGCAGTTCTTTAGGAATGTCGAAATAAAATTGGACAGCTCTCAAAATTGGATTAAGCTTTTTGCATTTATGTGGCCTCAAGACTCTTCTGAATCATTTGATAATTTTATTTTGTATTTACTTAAGAAATTCTGGTCTCATGACCCTCCTCTTTGTTGGGGGCCAACAAAGTATTAAATATATATATAACTTTAGACCAGCTCAAAAACACGGCTCACAAGTATTTAATACATATATATATATATATATATTTTTTTTTTAAATCCTCTACTCTATCTTTTACTATCAAAAGTGCCTCTCGAGTTCAAATTACTGAGATAGGAGATACTTGCTCAAGTGAGAAATTTCAAGTTTACTTAGTATTTGAAACCACTGTGAATATTAAGTGTTAATTCTATGGGACTACTTGATATCCGATGTTGATGGGGTTTATTAATTAAGAACACCAATTCGGATTAAAATCATTTTTAAAGAAAAAGAAATTAAAAAAATTCGTAATCTAAAACATTTGATTAGATCTTTACAAATTAAACAAGCCACTATTGCCTGGGCTGAAGTAAGGATCGCCGACCCCGCACCGCGGGAATAATAAAGGCGAAGAAAGGAGTAGTTATAAATAATTTTTAATGATTTTTCAAAGCAGAAAGAATTTTTGTGTCATTCAAGTTAATTATCTTCAATAGGAGTTAAAAAAAAAAAAATAACTCCTATTGAAGATAATTAACTTGAATGACACAAAAATTCTTTCTGCTTTGAAAAAATCATTAAAAATTATTTATACTACAGTATTTTAAATTTGAATAACGCTGGCTTGAGAATGTCCTTTAAATCATTTCACTGTTCATCAAAAAATATATTATTTTAAACGAAAATACTGTTCTTAAAATTAATTTTGTTTTTATTTTTGATAAAAATCTCCCCTTGTTTATTTCTAAATAGATTTTGAATATAAAATGTTTGAATGCATTTCGAAAGGAACTCGACTCGACCCAGGGACGATGCTTTGCTTTTCGCCATTGGCATGCAGCGTCTCTTTATCTCATCTTTGCCCATGTCTGACAGCCTTTATTATTCTCTCCTCTCATCAAATATTTCTGCTCTTCTATTTATAATTATAAAGGTCAGTAAATGATTTAAGCATTTATTTAAATTATTCTCAATCATTTTTAGGGCATTTATTAATTAAAATAATATAGGAATATTTCTAAACTTGAGAATAATTCTTTGTCTAACTGTCAATATAATAAACATTCATTATTTCAATATTTTATCTATTTTAATTAATCTAAATTCGTTTTAAATAATATTTAAATAACTAAATTATTAATATTTTATGTAAGGCAAATATTCATTATTTTTTAAAGTCGACCAAATATTTAATTTCAATCAAGTTAATTTGTTTTAGTGATTCTTTATTTTTTTATTTAAAATGATTATCACGCTTATTTTTAAAATATATTTTTATTAATATAAACGATTTTAATTTATTTTTTATTTCAGGCATGATTTGGACCAGATGAGATGTTCCTTTCTATGTGATTGAAATTCTCATGAGTGAAGGAAGATATTGAATGGTACAATATTTTTAGGTAAATATATATATCAATTTATATTTCCTTCCTATTTTTATTATCTTATAGTTATTTTAAATATGAATTCAACTCAAAATGCATTATGAAACAAAACTCATTTTAGTTGGTTGGAAAACTAAAAGAGAGCCAAATGACATCCATCATATATATACAATATTTAACATGAAAGATTTATTTAATTTTATTAACTAACATTGCTTACTATGACTGATATACCTTAATTTATTAAATGAATTTATTCTTTTTAATTTCAAAAGTGATTGGAAAATTTTGTAATATATATATACTATATATTGAAAATTAATTCGACAATCTCTTTTTAAAAAGAACAAAAAAGGTACTACTAACATCTCAGAAACGAAATAAAATCAAGGCAAGTTCCAACTACTCTTTATTTTAAATGAAAAGTTTCAATTAAATTAATATGTCTAGACTAAATTGGTCTGATTCTACGCGATTTGAATCTTTTGTGTCCAAAAACAAAAAATACTCTGTTCAATTTAATTTCCCATTCCCATTACTATTTTAGCTATTCATTTCCTTATACAAATTGATTTTTTTTTCAAATTTCTTAAAATAATTATATGTATATATATATATATATATATATTTAAAATGATGAAGGGAGAGAGGATGTCAGCCAAGAAAGGAGCATCTATCGAATAAAAATCTCCACTAAGAAGACGTTTTGGGTTTAATTAGATAAATCCATCATCAGTTCCTTAGAGATTGATATACATTTGAGACTTGGCCGTGTTGACTGATGAGCATCTAACAACTTATATGCAAATTTTGTATTTTTATATAATTTTGTATATGTTTATATATAACAACTCTATCTGCAACTCAATGGTGTACACCTTGAGATTGCCAATAATCTCTAAGGAATGATGGTTTTATCTAATTAAACCCGAAACGTCTTCTTAGTGGAGATTTTTATTCGAGGCTCCTTTCTTGGCTGACATCCTCTCTCCCTTCATCATTTTAATCGCTGAAACAGGACTTCTCTTATCAATATATATATTTATTTTAATCAAAAGTCCTCTTGTTGATATAATATTATTTTCAGTTTAGATGTAATTTATATTAATTATTATCTAAATGATTTTCCTGTTTCTTATTAATTATTTTGTTCTCTTATTATTTTCAGAACTGGATCTTAATGCAATTCGTGATTACTTCATGCTCACCCAATGTCGCCTGCTGAACTTTTCCATCTGGTGAGTTATCTAATTATTTTATATTCGCCAATATAATATAGATATATAATTTATATATTAGAATTCATTGCCACAAATATCCGACCTATCTTAGTTCAAAAAATAATATATACTTATCATTTTATTTTCAGAATTGGATCCAATTTGCCATTCGCCTTTCTTCGAGCCAAACTCTACGTTGCCGCTGCAGTTGCCGATTGGTGAGTAATTTTATTTAAATTTTTGAAATAGGATTTTTTCTCAAGATTAAATTTTAATGAATAATAATAACAAAATAATTTGAAGAGATATTTTTATGAATTGTTTTTTTTTTTTTTTTTTTTTTTTATCATTTTAAAGCTAAGATTTTTAATTAAAAAAATGATTTCTTTATAAAATTTTGTTTTTATCAGAATTTTTAACTTTTAAAAATTTTCATTCCCATTTAAAAATATTACATAAAGTGAGATTTACTTATCAAGGTAAAATATTATTTTAACGGGATGGTTGAGATTTACTTAAATTAAAGGCTAAAGAAGGGATAGTGGAGTGATTAAATAAATTAATAAATAAACATAATAGAGTAAATTGTTTATTTCATCTCTTTATAATATAACTTAATAAAATGTTTTATTGTATTTGTTTGAGCCTAGTCAAATATTCTGTTACGGGTATCAATGGATGCCGATGAGGCCCTTCCAAGAGTCGCTATCTTGACCCCTTTCTCTAGTACAAAACTTATCCCAAAGTCTTATCTCCTTCTAATTTTTCTCTTGGATTCGTTCTCTCATTTCTTTTTTTTGGGCTTTTCCTAGGCCATCATCGCGAATCCTATATTGCCAAACCAGTGCTGTTTGCTAAGGAGAAAAATTAGAAAGTGGAAAATGCATAGTTAAAATAGTACAGTATTTTTTTATAATTTTTTTCAGATTCCTTTTTCCCTTATCTCTTCTTCTTCTTTTTTAGGTCAAGGATCTGTTTACTCCAGAGCGTCCTTCCACCTCTTTGTTGCTCGACCATGACTTCTCTTTCCTATAGGGGCGTTGTCATGTATGTTCCTCACTAACTGCTTTTCATTCATTCTTAACACGAGTCCACTGCACTCTGCCTCCTCTGGACCCATGAACTAGCTCACTTATCTAATCTGAAAATTTATTTTATTCATTTATTAACAAGTTATATATCTCGATAATTTTTATTTAATATTTTTAAACGCAGGAGGGATGAAATCAAAAAATGTAATGAATCTTAATATAAATTTTTACAAGAAATTATGTCGAGAATTTTTAATGACCAGACGACTGTAATTGCAATAAATCAGTTTCGGTCTAAGAAGACCATCATCAGGCCTGCGAAATTACAGAAACGTGAATCAATACATAGTAATACAAATAATTAATCACATCAATACACTTTCAAGACTATTACATTAATTCTTAGTTGTTTATATTCATCAGAAAGATATTTTTTATTCATGTAGTGAATAATAAAAAACAACAGAATGTAGAAAATATCTTTAATTTATTCTTTGGGATATTTTCTACATTTTGTTGGTTTTTATTATTCACTACATCACTTAACACAACAGACAATGGAGTATTATATCAAACATATTTTTTATTGTTTGTAGATGGCCGTAAGGATGATCAATTTTATTATAAGGACATCGGCCAAAAAATAAATACTTTTGCGATGGGAGAAAGTAACGATTTGCAAAACATCTGTTGATTGTACTGAAGATGATTCTATATCACTGGAATCGAAATATTTACAAATAAACGAATAATACGCAAAAGTATTTATTTTTTGACCGATGTCCTTATCATAGATATTTTTTTATTTTTTAACTGCTTATGTAAGATTTTTTGAAAAGAGAACAAATTTAATTTTATTTGCAGTGCATACATAATTTGTCATTTTATTAAACAATTACCTAAATCCTCAAGTTTCCCCATAAGAAAAGATGAGTATATATATATATATATATACATACACCAAAGCCAATTAAAAAAAAAAACCACGTCCACGTCACTTTAAAAATTTGCTTTGCTGTATATATATATATACTCAACTTTCCTGATGGAGAAACTTGAGGATTTAGGTAATTGTTTAATTGTGCACTGCAAATAAAATTTAATTTGTTCTTTTCTAAAAATCTTACAAATGCAGTTAAAAAATAAAAAATATCTTCCAATAGGATTCGGACCAGTAGGTTCAATCAAAAGTCAAAAAGTTTTCTAAAACAAAACTTTATTTGACCCCGGACAATGTTTCGTCCACTTGCTGTAGGACTTCTTCAGTGGTTGCAGTCATAGAGAGCCATATAGTATAAAATTATCAAACAGTAGGGCTTTAACAATATATACATATACTTTTCTACCTTCTTGCTAAAACTAAGAAAAAAAAAAAAGAAAAAAGTGTATTGATGTGATTAATTATTTGTATTACTATGTATTGATTCACCTTTCTGTAATGATGGTTTTAGACCGAAACTGATTTATTGCAATTACAGTCGTCTGGTCATTAAAAATCCCCAACATAATTTCTAGCTCTGCGTTTCCATCTGCAACAAAACCAGTAAACCTCCTGCTCTCTTTTACTTTATATAAATATAATTAATCACTAACGCTAGGAGGAAACTTTGTTCCTGTAGACCTGTCGTGTGCCGCGGTCGACGATTACACACTTATCGTCGGAAACAAGACAACTCATCCTCCTCATTGCAGTGATTCTCAAAATTTATTTTAATTATGAGTTAATGTGATGAGGAGAATGATAACAGTGTAATCGTGGACTGCCGCACCTACCTTGTCTTCAGTAATCTTTATAAATTTTCATCTTAGTGATAATTATATTATTATAGTTGGATCATTTCTATTTAATATTAATATTTGTAAAAATGGGAAATTGTTGCTTGCAGCTAGGATGATCCTCCCCTTAACGAGAGACACAAGGATGAAATCAAAATTAAATGAAATGAATCATAATTATTATAACTTAAACCAGTGGTTTCCAAACTTTATGTTACCACTCCTCCCTTAAAAATATTTAATCGTATGACACCCCCCCCCCTCCCTCTTTTTTATATAATAATACAAACACAAAAATTTTTATTTTTAAAAAATTTATTAATACAAAGACAAAAAAAAAAGAAATTTATCGAGTTAGAAATCTAAATGTTTCTATCATTCAAAATAACCGGTGAAACGTCACTATTAATATATTAACAATTTTAATTTATAAATATGTCGCAGGTAAAACGTACACCACTTTCTATTCAAACTTGATAAAAATATTTCTTTTTTTTTATTCTTGTTTATTATTTTATTTATAAAACTTTAGCAATCATTTGGAATATTCCTCACTGTGGCTAATATTCGCGCCTGCCCTTAGAGTAGACCGCGCCTCCCTAGGAAGGCGCGCCTCACAGTTTGAAAAACACTGTCTTAAAATATGTATATTTCTTAATATTTATTTTCTTTTTTTTTTCAGATTTCATTACAATTGCAACTTGTCTTTCGCCCAACTCATCGACCACTTATAGAAAATGTCTTCAAAATGTTTCTGCATTCTATTGGAAATTTGCTGTTGCCGTCGACTGTTGCTTAACTCACATTGTCAGTCTCCTCATGCATTCGGTGAGTATTTAAAGAGACTCGTTGCTTCAATCCCTTGTTCGCGATGATATTGTTTTTTAAATTCCCCCTTTCGGCTACAAAGACCATTAGGGTTTTAATTTACATATTTTTTTAATTTGATAATACCAATGGCTACCGGGGGACGTTCAACCCACTGGTCGATGACATTTTGGCATTTTGAAAATAAAAATAATCATTAGAAGCAAGGGGACACACTTGTTAAAATAGTTTTAATATTCAATCTCACTGTTTTTTAATTAAAACATGACAATTTAAATAACAGAACCGGATGACGTCTCATTACATTCTAAATCGTTCCTTCAATTTTTTTTCTTTATATATTCAAAATGACTAATTATAATTCATATTAACTCACATACATTACCTTATTTTTTTCAGCTATCTTTCGTGAAAGAGTTACGCATCTTTAAAAAAATATTTTTTAGATGTCAATTGACACTTTCTTATTTACTTTCTCTTAAAGTAAGGAATAAAGTAAAGAGCGATTGCAGCTATGTTTATTTCGTTTATTAGTCAATTCACTCCGACGTTTCGGTCAGATATACGATCATCCTCAGGGATGAAGCGTGCATAATAGTGACTAATAAACGAAATAAACATTAGGGGTATGACTTTTCGACTTTTTTTCCCTAAAATGATTTACTGTATCACGAATGAATGAACTTTGGCCTATTTATGACTAAAATGTCGTTTATTCCATGAAAATATAAAAAAAGTCACGCACAAACCACTTTGAAATATTAGGTTGACTAGTGGCAGTCTTGGCTGCTATATACCACATCACCACTGCACATTGGCCATTCTAGCCCATTTTGCGTTTATCCTTATGCCTGAAACCCGAAACAGGCTGCGTAAAATTTGTTCATCAATACAGCAGCCATTAGTTTTGCGCTGAATATTTTGATGAAGTAGCCTATCTGCAGTTCTGTATCATTTCCTAGCAGGACTAAATTCCTTGAAAGCCCACTGGTAAACAGAGGAGTTCCCAATCAACATTGCCCGAAGCAACCAAAGTTGTGAGCGTGCGATCAAAATTATGAAATAATTGAACGACTCCTCTAAAATAAAATAAATTTTTTTTTTTTTTTTAAAAAACCCCCTGAAAGAAAATTTTTTTTAATTTTAAAAAATAAAATTATAAGGGGGGTGTAAAAAAGTCATACCCCTATTAAGCATAGCTGCAATCGCTCTTTTCTTTATTCCTTACTACAAGATCTACTCATCTATCCACATCACTCTAATACTTTCTCTTATTTTTTATCCTTTTATTTTCATTCTATTTTAATTTTTTAATAGGACGAAATTAATACTCTCATTTAAAAACAAAGGGATGTTCTAATGGAAAAAAAATCAATTCTATATTCACCCATCAAAACTTATTAACTCTTCAATTGAATAAATTTCATTTTTTTTTTAAACTTAATGTTCAATGATAATACAATTAATATAAAATTTATTTTTTTCTTAATTATCTCTTTGTCTTTCTATAAAATAGGATTCGAAAAATAGAAATGTCTCTAATTATTTGCGATATTATTTATTTCAACTCGGAAAGCAATGAGGATGGGCCCTCCAGGCCCCTTCCCCCAGCCAAATTTCCTAGTGGCAATGAGAATGACTTAAATGAGTTTTAAAAAATAATTATACTAGAAATTACAGAGGACTATAAAAATGTTTTAAAAAGTATTTTTTTACCGGGATAACTTTATTCGATATTTGGGGAAAACAATTTAATTATAGAAAGGAATTATCTTGTTACTTTTCTCATTTATATTTATTTAATTCAATTATTATTTTCTCACATTAACAAGGCGCACGATAACATGCGGTCAAGAAAAAACCCGAATTAACACAACCAATTTGGCGATTAATATTTTTTTAATAATAATTTCGTTAATTAAAAAAAGAATCCTTTTTAAGCATCTTTTATACCTTTCTGTAATTTCTATTATCAAAATTGTATTTTTTCCCGTCTTACAAATAACTTGCTTGTTGTAATAAATAAGATTAGTTAGTTATCTTTATTTTTCTAGAAAGTTGATTTTTATTTTTTTAAATGATTCATCATAATTTAAATATTATTCTAATTTATTTTAATATCGTAGGAAATGTGTAGTATTATAAAACAATAATATAAAAAAAAACTTTATATAACATTTAAATCCCATAAAGATAGAAAAAAATCATATTAGAGGACAATAGGTAGAGGCAAGGAATATTATAAGCTATTAAAAAATAATTAATATGCCATTTAAATAATTTTCCTTTGTTTCAGGATCTCTGTATGTCACTCAGCTGCCAAGTCGACGAGTCATCTGGAACAACAACACAACACAACACATACGTGAGTTGAAGAAAACCCAGGTTTTTCCGAATAGAGCCACTGCTTGTACAGTATATAATTTCTTATTTGGAAGGAAACTCGCAAAATTTAATGTCTAATTTAATGGAAGTCACAATTTATCATTTAGTGAATTTTTCTATTTTTATTCACTCTCTTAAGGCAAGTCAAAATAAATTTTTTAAATCAAAACTTTACAGTAAAATAGAAAAAAAGGGTAGAAAAAAAAGTGAAAACTATTAGAAAATCTTTTCATTGTGCACATTCATATTTATTCAATTCAATTATTATTTTTCTAATTTGTTCATTGACCAGAATATTTTGTCAACACTGGTTTCATCAAGAAACAGGATCATACGGTGCACGATGACATGCCTTCGTGGAAACCCGACTTAACACTAACATTGATTGATATTTTCAAATTAGGGAAAATAATAATTAAATTGAATATGTCACTGTCCACATGAAAAAGTACCAAATCTTCACTGGGCTAAATTTTCAGGAGAGCCGATTTACTAAAAAAGTTTTAAAAAAAAATCGATTTTTTTATTACTTATTATTTTTTTAAACTCATTTTTCTCAAAATTAGGTTTTTCATAACCAAAATTTTAAATATTCATATGTCCCATACAAAAAAAATGATAAAAAAAATATTCTAAAAATACCGGCTTTCTCAGCGGGATGTGTTCTGTACAGAAAGCATAAAAACCCAATTTTAGCCCCGATGAAGATTTGGTACCTTTTCATGTCGACGGTTACATATATATTTGCATAAAGCACGTAAGATTTTCGAATAGTTAATTTTTACCAAATTAAATTTATTTTCTCTCTTTATTTGATAATTAATTTTTTTCTTTTTTTAATTTCAGAATTCTTTCCTGGCGGCCTCATGTCATTAATTCAGAAGAACTCAGTCATTTCGCGACTGTCACTTGGTGAGTTTAATTTTTTTATTCATTTACTAATTATTAATGTTTGATATATTTCTCTAATTGAGAAGAGGGGGAATAGAAAAGTATTTTGTTTAAATAATTATCATTTTTATTAAATTGTTAGATATCTATTTGCAATTGCAATTACTATCTAGTTAAAAGGAAATATTTAAAAGGCAAGAGGATTAATATTCATTCAATACTTATATTAACACTTGTGCTTTGCTTCTTACGATTTGACTAGAAATGTTTGGGATAGGAAAGGAAATTTGCGTTAAATTAAACTATTGTTAAAAAATAAAAAATCTTTATTCAATAAAATTTTAATTTGTCCTATGTAGATGATAAAATATTAACTCTCAATAAGATATTTAAATAAGAACAAAATTATTTATAAATGTAATTAATTATATTTTCTTTACTTACAGCATCTCTTCATCTGTCTCTTGGCAACAAGTCGAAGTCGGCTGAAACAAATCAAAAAACAAATGAGGGAGCATCAAAATGAAGCGAAATCTCAACACATAAACACTTTGTTAAGTAAGTATAGTGAAGAATGAAAAAAATACTAAATGTCATAGCCTCCCTAATATAGAAAATAAAACAGAATGAGTATGAAAAAAATAATTAAAAACTATATAATTATATGATATTTAGAAAAATGAAAAGACATTTAAAGTCATATACCATTATACTTTAAATGCTTAGATATCTTACAATTAAACAGATCTTTCAATAGCCAAGTCATTAACTTAAATACTAATAATTCAATGGAAAAAAAAAGCTTTTTTAATAATGATTTTTCTTTTTTCTATTTTTCAGACGCAAAAGACTCAACCCAGTAGGCGGGAATAAAGATGAAGAGTGAAAAC
>JAKCPI010022239.1:0-14790 GCA_023213315.1 Euborellia annulipes | reverse complement strand
CAGGGGCGTATATAGAAATTTTTTTCGGGGGGGCCGAACTCAAAAATTTTTCTACGGAAAATTTTTTTTTAAGAAACTATATTTTTTTTTTCACACGAAATTTTTTGGGGACCATTTTTTTCTATTGCGGAACCAAAGTTGTCCATCCTGCGGAAAAATTTGTTGCGCTGATGTCTGTATATCTCTATATATGTATAAGTGTTTGGGAAATTTCGGGGGGGGGGGGGCGGGCCCCCTCGGCCCCCCCCATAAATACGCCCCTGCCATTTTCTATCTCTAACTTCTCCTCCTGCTTTCATTTCTAGCTAGTGAACTAATCCTTATTCCTGGTTCCACCCGGTTCCTTTTATCCAATCTCTTTTATGCTAGAGAGGATGTCCTAGTTTGTGGAGGGACTCCCTCAGCGCCGACTCCTTTTGAAGAATGCATCACTGAGGGAGAGGGAGCCTTTTTTGCGTCCCTTCCACAGGACTGGGTGTCATAGCAACTTCCTCTCCTCGTAGAGTTGCCTGGGGCTATTGTGGTATTCCAATTCAGAGCGTACTTGAGAATTTTTTTACCTTAAATGAATATTTTTATTTAATGCAAAAATCCCGCACGTTCAGGATGCGAACACAGATCTCCAGTGCACCCAAGCTCTCTCTTGATAAGTTTATCACACATACAATATATCTCCTTATATAAATCGACAAATATATCACTTAGCCTAATTTACGTGATCCTTCCATTTACATCTCAATTAACATATACACGTATATTATTGAAGGGATATAAACATTTGCTCATTAGGTTTATGTGCCTTTCTGGTAAATACAAGCAATATCCATAACATATTCAAATTGATTAGAGATGCACTCGCTCTCTCTCTCGGTTCAAGCAATATTCAAAATCAATCACTTTTAATCATAATCATACGAGAGAATGAAAATTAATTTTCATTTTGTTTATAAATTTAATCTAATTCAGATCAAAAGGAATTACTTTGAATATTTTACAATTCATTGGTTTTTTTGTTTGTTTGTTTGCTTTTGATTATAGAATAGAACAATGGATTGTTTTATTTTACTAGGAATTATTTGTTCAGACAAGTGTTTAGGAAAGGCCTTTATGTATATTGTCTGCCCCCCCCCCCCTGTTCGTAAGTTTGCCCCACTCCTGCACCCCTCCCTCAATGAGAATAAGCTAGGGCCGTCACTGGTTTGGAGGATGCAGCCAATAATTGAGTCTCTAAGCAATCTTTATTTGGAACGTTTCGGCAAGGATCCACTCTGCCGTCTTCAGCCTTCAAAGAATACAGTATATAACTATGTGATGACAACTCTATTTTTTAAACATACTCTTTATCTTTTTATCCCCCCCCCTCCTTCCATGGTTAAAGCATATTCCAAATTTTACCAGACACGAAATAATAACCATCACTTGGCTAAGAGTCAATCACACCATTTGTAGAGGTAGCTCCCTTATTTAGGTTCTCAATAGTCTCTCCTCCAGATAGTCATTGCTCTTTAGTCCCTGCAACACCTCAACACCTGACTGCCCACTCTTCAATAGTCAAAGACTTTCATTGAATCTATCCAACCCAACTTCCAAGACTCGCTTCACTAACCAGGGTGGATCCTTGCCGAAACGTTCCAAATACTGTTTATTATTATTTTTAAATAGAGACCCAATATTGGCTGCATCCTTTTTCACTCTAAACATATAATCTACACCCACGATCTGCTACTCCCAAATAAATATTCATTGGACTATTTGGGGTCCGACTCACCTCCCTTGGCTTTTAGGTTATCAATATTGACATTTGTCAATATCTCTAACTTTATAGCCATGAGGTGAAAATGATCGCTTTGCCATATTAAGATTTATTTTATTCTTAATTTCAAATTTCATTCGAACCATTAAATTAATTGAATCATTTATTTGAGAAACTCTATAAGTCACAGTTTTGGGAAATTAAAAAAAAACTAAATAAAAGTTAGTGGAGATGACAAAAGATGGATATTTTTTTCAGTCTGATTCGTTTTTACTATATCAAATACACTGACAATTACCCTGGATCACATATAGGTACATGAATTTATATTGAATTTTAAATATCGTTGACTTATGGGATTTCTCAAATAAACATAAAATGTAATAAAATATTTTTTGTTAAGTATGGTATAATTGGATGCTAAGGGCATGAATTATTTTAAAATAAATGATATAAAAGTACTTTGGAGCAAACAGTAAAAAAAATTAGTAGTTATTGGCAGGTTGCACTAGCACACTAACAGTCATCATGATCCATCATTATTTGAATCGTTTATTTCAGAAAGCACCTAAGGGACAAAATTTCAAAAAATGTGTTTTTGGTGCTAATGTACAATTTAAAGGTAAATACATCTTTTAGTGCCGAAATAACCAATGTTCCTCATCAGCAATGCTATTTGGCAGCCTTGAAAAAAATCCGTTTATTTCAGAAAGAACTCAAGCGCCGTCGCTAAGGTTCTTTCTGCGGTAAATTTCTCTCATGCCATGTAGACATCACGTGTTTTGTGACTCGCAGCCGTCGCTTAGGTTCTTTCTGCAGTAAATTTCACTCGTGCCCTGTAGACATCACGTGTTTTGTGACTCGGTGGTTTGATTCAAAGGTTACCTAACACTGAGTAGTTAGTTTTCGTGAGTTTTCGAGGAAAATTAGGTGTTATTTTGTTGTTTATTATTACATTATATAGTTTTTTTTGACGTGACAACGTCTTACAAATCATGTGTCTATACCCAGACAGCCTGGAATATTGCAGTAATATTGCAGCAATTTTGCCAACCTTGCACAATATTGACAATATTGGAGCAACATTGCTGTAATTTCACTGCGCAATATTGAAGTGAGGACATTGCAGAAATATTGCAGCAATATTGCTGTGGCAACATTGAAGTGTGAATATTGCGACAATATTGCAGAGGCAACATTGAATAGTGAATATTGCAGCAATATTGCATCAATATTGCTGTTGCAATATTGAAGTGTGAATATTGTTGCAATATTGCATCAATATTGCTGTTGCAATATTGAATACTGAATATTTCAGCAATATTGCAGTGGCAATATTGAATTGTAAATATTGCAGCAATATTCCTGAAATATTACAGTGGCAACATTGAAGGGTGAATATTGAAGCAATATTGCAGCACAATGTTGCAATGGCAACATTGAAGTATGAATATTTCAACAATATTGCAGTGGCAATATTGAAGTGTAAATATTGCAGCAATATTCCTGAAATATTACAATGGCAACATTGAAGAGTGAATATTGAAGCAATATTGCAGCACAATGTTGCAATGGCAACATTGAAGTATGAATATTGCAGCAATATTGCAGGGTCAATATTGAAGTGTGAATATTGCAGCAATATTGAAGTCGCAACATTGAATAGTGAATATAGGCTTAAAATTATCATATCAACTTTATAATATTCATATTAATTAAATTAATTGCCCTCGGGGCTTGGCGTAGAGGTTAGCGTGCTAACCTCGTATACCAAACATCGCGGGTTCGGACCCCAGACAGTCCGATGATTTTATTTAAGCCATTTGGATACCAAATGACTTAAATAAGAATGCCTGGGACCCCAATAAATATATTTATATAATAACGGTTATCGTAAAAAGTCTTATATGGCCTAAGTTGCCGAGAAGACTGTGTGAATGTGTGTGTGAATGTGAGCGTGAATGGGAAAAAGTGTGAATGTTTAAAAAAAAAAAAAAAAAAAAAAAATTAAATTAATTAATCCCCGTGATGACCTGTGGCTCAGAGAGAAGACACTAGGTTCTTGAGCCTGGGGTCCAGGATTCGCTTTCCGTTCCAAGCGAGAAAAATTTATTTCATTTGAATTGACTGCAAATAATTTGAAATAAATAGGGATGGGATCTAAATCGCCTTAGATGCCGAAAAAGAAAAAAAAAGAGAAAAAATTAAAAAAAAAAAATAATTAATTTTAAATATTATAAATTATTATTTTTTTACAATTTATAAGTGACTTTTTGTTTAAAAAAAAATTTAATAGTACTACATACGAATTAAGTAGCTTAAAAAGTGTTGAAATTTCATATAGCAAAACGTCCGAGGCAGCAAAGGAGTCGAATATTGGAATCAAGACATTGGAAATATTGGAAATTCAAAAAACTCGTGTTCAAATCCCTCTATGAACAAGTTTTTTTTTACACTGCAATATTGCCACAATATTTCATGCAATATTGCCACAATATTTCATGCAATATTGCCACAATATTTCATGCAATATTGCCACAATATTTCATGCAATATTGCCACAATATTCCATGCAATATTGCCGGAATATTCCATGCATTGCCGGAATATTCCCGTAATATTGCTGCAATACTTGCAATATTTTTGTACTATTGCAACAATATTCCATTCAGTATTGCCACAATATTCCTGCAAGTTACAAAGAGGCGGACATAGGAATATTGCAACAATGTTGCTGTATTGTTCCTGCAATATTCCCTGCAAGGTTAAATATTGCAATGTAAGATTCCTGCAATATTAATGCAAGATTCCAGGCTGTCTGGGTAGAGGCAAGTTAGAGGGGCATGCACGAAAAAGTTTATCGGCTTGAATAACTCCTCTGTCTTAAGAGGTATAATTATGGAGAATATACGGTTAGAAAGAATGAGTTTTCAGCTAAAGATTTCACCATTTATTTTTTTCCTATCATTTTATTTTACCGCGCTGCGGTAAATTCTAATTTGAAAGTTTAAACCCCTGTAGATTCCGAACGGCTAATCCGATCAGACTAAATGAGATGTCATTTGGTGCAGAAACAAATCCTCTAATAGAATAAATAAAAAAATCCCGAGTAATTAACTCGAAAATTAGTTTTTCTCTCGAAAAACCTCATTTTTTAGGCAAAAAAATATCGAAAAATAGCCCTATTTATGTAACGCCTAGCTACTTGACCGTAAAAGCTATTTTTTTTTTATTAAGCCGGGTGCCAAAGGCCATCCCCATAATATACAATATATAACATTTTACAAAACAATATAAATACAATATAAAACCATGTAAATACAATATAACATTATATAGTTCTTAAGCCATGTCGGATTGTTCAGATGATGAACCTATTCCCAAGCGTAGGCGTGGTGTTGTGCACGAAGAAAAATACAAACGGAACATTATTCGGAATGCTAGGCTCAAAGGACTTCAGTACGTCTCTGTATTTACGCTGTTGTATATAGACATACTGTAGCGTGTAGTCTACTTGTATTTTTCGATTTAGGCATAGTAAAAACACTCTTTTTTATACTTAAGTGTGTCTATTACTTACCTTTGATACCAAAACAGGTAAAAATTAATGGTTTGACTTAATTTCAATAATAATTTTTAAAAAATCACTCGTTTATTTCAGAAACCACCTAAGTGCAATTTTTTCAAAAATTAATTACTCAAAAACTTAAAGGAAAAAAAATAATTTTTTAAATAGATTATCCCAATAGCATGTTTATGATTTGATAAAAAAATATTTGAAGTAGACTAGCCCTATACTTAAGCTGCAAAACAGTTTTTTTTAGTTTTCCGAAAGTTGAAAAAAACGCACTTAGGTGCTTTCTGAAATAAACGATTCATTTGTTGTTGATGTTGTCGGCCAGTCGTCAGGGGTGTAATGGAGCGGGAACCTGTGGGAACGGCGTTCCCACACTGGTTTCACTTATTAAAAAAAAATAATAATAATAATAACAAATAAAATTAAAATTATTTACGCACTTAAATAAAATTGCACCATTTCACTATTAATTTTCCTAAAGTTTTCCGGTGGAAGGCCCCAGGATGCACCCCCTCCCCCTCCATTGGTAAGTCATATATATATTTAGCGTTCCCACACTGAAAATTTTGCCACTACACCACTGCCAGTCGTTGTAGAACTCCTTTACGTCTTCTGGGATGTAGCAACACACTGACTTGTAGGGTTTCACAAATACATGTATATAATATTCTTTTTCCTCCAGACAGTCAGGAGGACTTGATGGTTTTTCTTTAACAAACAATGAGTCTTCAAAATAGCACATGGGCGTAGCCAGACATCTTGTCAGGGGGGTGCCAACCCCTCGTTAGGGCGAGAGGGGGGGGTTGCAATTAACATATACATAGATTATTAATTTTTTATTTAAATAAAAAAAAATTAAATTAATGTAGTGGATTGGGGCGTTAAAAAAAAATTCCCAATGGGAAAATATATATTTGTTTTTTTTTTTAATTTTTAGGACAAGCCGGGGGGGGGGGGCAATGGCCCCTCCCTGCTCCCCCTGGCTACGCCCATGAAATAGCATTCGATTTTTGACAATACAAAAACCCATTTTCGCCAAAAATGCGTCTTATGGGGTTTCTTAAATAACTGATTCAATTTGTCATTAGAGAAATAATAGAAACAAGCAATTGTTTGTTCATTCTTTTTTTGAAAAGTACAAATTGAAATTCTAAGCTAATAGCATTCAAGCCAGATTTTTCTTTACCAAAAAGAAAAAAAAAACAGAATAATAAATAAATAAATATATAAAAAGTAATCTTTGACTTAATTTCCGTTTTAAATTTGTTTACAAAAAGATTTCTTCTCTTTTTTTTAAACTTCATCGTTGTTTTTTTTTTTTTTTTTGCTTCTTTTTTATTCTTTTGGTTATAATAAAAAAAGAAGATGAGGTGGTTGGTGAAGGTAAAAACACAAAAAAAAAAAACACTCACCGGAAGTTTGGTGAATCTCATTATTGGCCCAGACAACCAGCAAAAGACTAGCGCACGTGGCAAGAGCCAATAGGAAGAGAAGAACGCCGGAAGCAGCCGTTAGAAGCCGCCGTTGCGCCATCGACCCGGCTCTAGAGAAAAAAAAGAAATAAAAACATTCATCTTATATATCATTTTATTATTTAAATGGCATTGTATTAAAGGGCTCGCTAGTGTAGCGAGCTAGGGTGTCGGCTTCTACAAAGAAGATCCCTGTTCAAGCCCTGGGAGTGCGGGAGAGCCAAAAAACATTTCATTGTCATTGTTAGAGCCACTGTTAAACACTTTTCGTGCGGCAAATTTGAAATACGCTCTTACCCAGTTCAGGGCATAAGGAGATTCTTCAACAGAAAATACAAAAAAATGATTTTCGAAAAAAAGTGGAGTTAGACATTTTGCTAATTAGAGCGTCGTTTTGTTTATTTAAAAATTGGGAAAAAGTGAGTTTCGAGCGTTTCGTTTTTTCGTTGCAATCCCGACCAGTTTCTACGTCGATACATATCTGTAGACGAAATGTGGGTACACTACTAAACGCCAGAGACAAAGGAACAAATAAAACAGTGGATTTTTGAAGGCGGACGGGCCTGTTTTGCAATTTGTGCTTATTTTGATGGTCTTCCGAAATCTTACTTTTTAGATGGCTTAAAAAAGTTGGAGAAACGCTTGGAAAAGTGTGTAGAGCTAAGAGGAGATTATGTTGAAAAATAAAAAAAAATCTATCTAAAATAATTTGCTTTTATATCTTTTTCTAAGGACTTATTGAACGACCCTCGTAGTAATTTTGAATAACTACATATATCAAACATGGATAAACAGTATAGGTTTCTGGACCGAAACTCCTCAAACTACGCTGATTTTTCGACAAGGGGGTAGGAAAGGAAAAACTCGTTAAGCTTCAATAATTACCTACCATTCCCAAATACCCAAATTCCCACACACATACAGAGAGATAGACCTTTTCAATGAACAATTATCAAATTTTTAGCCTTTAATTTCGTTGGCAGTTTCGTTCTAAAAGAGTCATTTTACTAATTGAACAGGAAGAGGAGCAATGAATAAAAACTTTTTGTTTTTTTTTTTTATTAAAATGAAATAAAACACTTGTCGATTAATTAATTTGTATTAGAGATAATTAGACATAATTTTATTTTACTTGTATGCTAATGTTAAAAAGATAAAAAAAAAAAAAAAAATTACTTTATTTTTTTTTAAAGTGAAACTTTTATTTGATCCTCTCAAATTTTTTCGCCCTTCTATCAGCATGTCGCGTTACAAACCGTGACGTCAAAGGCCGTGACGCTACAAGCCATGACGTCACAAGCTGTGACGACAAAAATAGAAAAGTTGAAATTTAATATATTTGACGTATTATAAAAAAATAATTGTGAGATTTAATTTTTCAATTTTTTAATTGATAAAATATAATTTTTAAAATAATTTAAAATGATTTCAAATCTTCAATTACTAAATAAATATTCTTCTCAGTTTTTAACATGCGTCTTTTGATTTCCCATTATCATTCCCATTTTCCAATTATTAAGTTCAGATTAAAAACGCGATTTTAATACCCTTAATTGAATAATTTTCTGGAAATTTTCAGTTAAACGCCTACGATCCGAAAAAAGTTTCACTTTCATCGTGGTTTCATAAAACCACACAATTATTTTTTTTTTTCTTTAAATGAATGAGGGGGTAATAGATTTTCGGCTTTATTTTGAGCCCTGAAGATGGCGCGCACCGCCACCGAAATGTCGGCTAAATAAAGAGAATGCCTTTGCAAACTTTCCTTGATTTATTTAGATATTTATGGGCTGAGTGGAGTCGGAGAGAGTCAATACCCCAATAAATGTTTCACATCAAAAATCTGTTGTAACTGATAGCACAGCATCTTCGGTAATTGAAATTTTTTTTTACTACAAATTCTCATCCCCAACCAAAAATTTTCTGTGTCAGGATAGAAAAAGGGCAACATTAAAATCGCGTTTTTAATCTTAACTTAATAGTTGGAAAATGAGGATTGATAATGGGAAATCAATAGAGGCATGTTAAAAACTGAGAACAATATTTATTTAGTATTTGAATCATTTTAAATTATTTTAAAAATTATATTTTATCAATTTAAAAATTGAATAATTAAATCTCACAATTATTTTTTTATAATTCGTCATATATATTAAATTTCAACTTTCCTGTTTTTGTCGTCACGGCTTGTGACGTCATGGCTTGTAGCGTCACGGCCTTTGACGTGACGGCTTATAACGCGACATGCTGCTAGAAGAGCGAAAATATTTGAGAGGATCAAATAAAAGTTTCACTTTAAAAAAAAGATGATGGAGAATAATGCGCCGATTATTGGACACCATTCAAGAAGATCATTGTTTGAACATAAAATCAATGCTGGTCATATAATATTAAAATAAATCTTTCCAGATGTTTGTGTTTGTGTATTAAATGAATGTTTGTCCTTAGAGAGAGAGGGAGTAGATAGCAAAGAAAGGAATTAAGCATTCAACATACCCGGAAGGAAGGAAAGAGGGAAAGAGATAGACTGCTTGCTATATCTTCTGCAAGTTGAACTCGAAAAGCAGCTTTAGTTTCAAGTAAGAATGCAATCTTACAGGCACCTAAATCTTAAACTGAGAAATTGGCCAGAGAGAGAGAGAAAGGAAAAAAATAAAAATAATCGTTATCAAAATTGTGAAAGGTGAAATATATATATATTTTTTTTTTTGACGACCGTGACAGCATGAAATGCTGGATACAAATACGTAAATGGCATCCAATATTTGCCGAAAGACTTAAAAAAATATCATGAAAATGATGACCGAAACGTCAAATGATAAGAAGTAATCAAATAAATGAAAACAAAAATCTTTTTAATATTCATATCATTGTTTCTTAAGGCGGAATAGGAGCGAAGGTGTTACGCATGTTTTTCCCGATAAGAGGGCGTAGTGGGTCATAAAAAAGTAGACCCAAAAAATCAAGTAATTCAAAAATTTGCCAAGAGATGTCAGAATGGTAGTTAATAATATATATTTAATGCATTTGGTTGATTTTCATTGATCTTTTAACAATAAATACTTTATAAATGTTATTATATATTATGTATCTTTTATAAAAAGCATAAAAATATATAAATATAGACCAGATATAGGCTAATACTATATCGGCTGTTAGACTAGCCTGCCATCTATTGCAGGAATACTGAACTAATTTGACAGATGATTTTTAAATAAATCATCTAAGCTTATTTTAAAAATTTCTTAATTAATATGTGATTAATAATAACAATAAATTCATTTTTAAATTTAAAAAAAATTAAAGATTATTGGGACAGATTGTTTTTTTGTATTTGCTTGATAACAAAAAAATTACGATAATTTATTAATAAGTCATTAATGCCCAGTTGCACCAACATATCTCAAGTCTCAAGATCGTCTTACATCTTACATTTGAACTTAGAGTGTTGCACCAACATTTAATACGAACTTAAGTCCTTCTCAGCCTGAATTCGTAACCTAAAAGGAGAATTGTGACATTTTATCTATTCAACTATCTATATAATCCCTTAGAATATATATATATATTTTTTTTTAATTAATCTATCTTATTGTTATTATTTAAAAAAAAAAATTATATTTTCATACTGCCTGTATGGAATTTTTAAAAAATTTACCAGGTATATTTATATTATATATAAAAAATTCGAAATAAAATTTGTTGAAGCATATATCTTACAGCAAAGACGGTGTGTAAAAGTTTAAACTGTTTTTAATCGCTATAAATTGGTTTTTACTTCAAGATATTAATAGAAAACGTGGATATTGGTGTGGATGGAGCTGATCGGAGGTGAAGATTTTGACGTCTGCATAATGTTATAATTGACAGAGGTTTTGAACATAACCTCGTATTTTCAAAATATATCTGTCAAAATTCAATATGATTTTAAATAAATATATTAAATATATTTTTACTGTTAAATTTATTAATATATTAAATTAAAATATTAGCCTAAATTAAATTATTAATTTGTTTATTAATTAAATAAACCCATTATTAAAAATATAATATATTATATTAAATATTTTAAATAGATATTAAAAATAATAGATTTAAAAGTTAATTGAATTGAAGTGGCAGAAAAACGTCAAACAAAAAGTAAGTAAATTTATTTATTTTAAATTTAAAAAAAAAATACTGTAGATTAACTTACAATTTGTTTGTGTTTTTTTGTACCATTTCATTCAATAGTTTGTGTAGAAAAATATATTATGAAAATTTTTCTCTTTTTTTTATTCCCCAATGAGGGAGGGCCTAGAAATACTTCACTTATTAAAATTTGTTAATATTTTTTTGTTGACAGAATTTGATAAAACAGATTAAGCTGATTATTTATTTATTTATTTTTATTTTGGTCAGATTTTGGTTAGCAAATATGTTTTTTGTTGTCCTGCAGTGCCGCCTAGTGGCTAATTTGTAACAAAAATGCGAGGTTGCCAGATGTTGTTTTTTCTTAAAGGCAGCTTGTGTAAGATCCCTTGAAGATTCATTGGTGCAACGTTTTAAATCTCAAGCTGAGACTTGAGTTCAAGACGGACTTGACCAAGCCAAGATCTGAGACTAGTTGGTGCAACTGGGCATAAAAGAATTATAGCTCGATGTCCCAATAATCTCTTATGAATTTAATTCATTTAAAAAAAACAGCATTGAAAAATTCCTTATAATAGTCTAGTTTTTTTTTTTTTTTAATACGTTTAGACGTCGCTCCTGAACCCCCTTAATGACATTATTATAATATGTGGATGGGATGTAAGCAGCCAAGTTAAAAATATAATATTAGCATATATTTTGTTGACATTTCGAGTGCTAATCGCACTCATCATAAGGACCTACAAAAGATAAAAATTAATTTTAAACTGGTGACCGTTGGCTCTAGTTGAAACATTATGATTTAATCAGAGAATTAAATTGATAATAAGAGTATGTAATATATATTTTGCGGGTCTCTGAGGACCAGTTTCCGGACATTCTGACCCAAGAAACCCAAATGAGCAGTCTCTTCTTCTTCATGGATGGTGCTATGAAGACCAGAGCCTTCGTACTGAACGAATAATTGGATTTTGGGAGGTGCCCCATTGCCAACTGATAAATATGCCTTCTTAACAATAGCATGTAAATTTTTGTAATTTTTTTTTCCTTTTTTTTCTCTCTCCTCTCATCTTGTACTGTATGTATAATCTAAATAAATAATAATAATAATGTAATATATCAGTATGTAATTGCCCTCGGGGCATGGCGTAGAGGTTAGCGTGCTAACCTCATATACCAAACGTCGTGGGTTCGGACCCCAGGCAGTCCGATGATTTTATTTAAGCCATTTGGATACCAGATGGCTTAAATAAGAATGCCTGGACCCCATATATGTATATTTATTAATAACGGATATCGTAAAAAGTCTTATATGGCCTCAGTTGCCGAAAAGATTGTACGAATGTGTGTGTGAGTGTGAGTGTGAATGAGAAAAAAGTGTGAATGTTTTTATAAAAAAAAAAAAAAAAGTATGTAATTCACTTCTGAGGATGACACATCTTGTGTCGAAATACGTATCAAGTGTTTATATTAATAAATAAATTATTGAAACAAAAAATCTTGAGTTTTCTTTGATTAAAAGGCAAAGAGAATTTTCAAGCAAATAAATATTGATAAAGACATGCTACAGTTCCATATCAACGAACTTGACATTCTGACAACTATTTTGTCGTGATGATGAGTCTGTATGTGTGTGTGTGTGTGTGTCTGTCTGTGTTTAATTCAAAGCATGTAGGAATTAAACTACAACTTTACTGATGTACTTTTTCAGTTTATTTCGAATTTCCCAAAAATTCGCTTCAACGATTTTGATTAAAATTCAAAAAATCAATTATCTTTTTAGATGCTCTTTAAAATGTATATTCTCATTTTGCCCATGAAATCTTTTGAAGCACACTTTACTCTTGTACTTCATAAGAAAGATAGGAGAAATGGTTGCTATGGTAACAGAATATAAATATTTTCCCCATGTTTATAAATTTTACATCTTGAATTCAAATGTACCATACTGTCGGAAACTAAATATATGTCGATACGAAAAATCTGGTGTGACAAGCACAAAACACAACTTTCAATTACCGAAGAAATTTATGTGCTGTGCGGCCAAACACACCAGATTTTTTGTATAGGTAGAGATTTTTTTGGGGGTGATTTAAGGTTACATGTAGGCTACATAAAAGGATCTTTTAAATTATTTTTTAAACAATCCATAACAAACTTGCTAAATTTTTTTTAAACAAACATAACATGTTGGAGATGTGAATTTGATTAGAGTTAACTAAGGAAAGCAAAACCGCCACTTTGTTTATTATTATAATCTAAAGCAACTTTTGCAGTTGCAGAACCCTTGAAAAAAAAGACAAGCATGCGGAGCACTAGTGCTTCACTAATAGTTTTTACCCTATAAGCAACAATGAAATGGGTTTTTCTAGACAACTTTATTTGTGAATATGATTTTAGTTATCAGAAATGATTTTTTTAACTACACTGTTAAAAAAATTTTCAAGAAAAACTTCCTATACAAGTATAGGAGCTCCTGTAGTCCTGTAAAATATCGGACACTTATTAAAAAACACCCTATATTTCATATTCTTTAAAGACACGTTTATTTATTTATTTATTTTTCTTGCTCATTGGTGATTAAAATAAAAAGATACATAAAGTATTTATTCATTTTCTCTAAATTTCACTCAGCAAATTGGACGATTCGCCCCCGCGTTAATTGAACTGAATTTAAATAATGAGAATAGCTATCTTTTGAAGAAAGTCTCTTTAATATGAAAAAATGACTCATTTAAAAAGGTAAAGAAAAGAGAGAGAGAGAGAGAGAGAGAGAGAGAGAGAGAGACATTAGGAAGCGCTACCGCGTAAAGAAGGAAAAAGATGTAATATAATTTTAAAATGATTTCATTATTCTTTATTATGTACTGTACCATAACAAACACTTTTCCTCATTAATTTCATAGATATTTATATTTTATAAAGAAAGAATTATTTAAATGGTGAGAATATAATTAAAAAGCCTATTAAAAAAAATCTTGTCTAATTGGTTGCACAACACACAGAAAGTTGTGTTCCGTGCTTGTCACACCCCAGATTTTTTTGTGTCGAGATATGTTTAGTTTCCGGCGATATATTTTTTTTTTTTTTAAACATTCACACTTTTTTTCTCATTCACACAGTCTTTTCGGCAACTCAGGCCATATAAGACTTTAACGATAACCGTTATTTATGAATTTATTTATATTAGGGTCCAGGCATTCTTATTTATGCCATTTAAGGTATCCAATTGGCTTAAATAAAATCACGGACTGCCTCCGGGGTCCGAACCCGCGACGTTTGTGTATACGAGGTTAGCACGCTATCCTCTACATCAAGCCCCGAGGGCACACGATATATTAAAATTCAAGATGTAAAATTTATAATAATGGGAAAATATTTATATTTTGTTACCATAGCAACCAAACCTATTTTTCCAATGAAGTACAGGAGTAAAGGGGTCGTCAGAAAATTTTAATGGCAAAATGAGGATATACATTTTAAAGAGCATCTAGAAAATTTTTTTTTTTTTTTTTTTGGTGAATGGTTTCATAAGGCTGAAGACCTATAATGACCAATAGTCACATGCAGCCAGGAAGAAAATAAAAACAAAAAGTAGAAGCATAAAGGGAAACTCAACTGCGGGAACTGAGAAGATGCTCTGTTGAGGTTAGACTTGAAAGTCTGAAGATTGTAGGTTTTGGGGAAGATAGACGCAGGGAGCTTGTTCCAATCACGTAGGAGGTCATGGGGACAAAGGAAGAATGAAATTGTTTTGTTCTGTTAGTCGTGATCTGAACAGCGTAGATGCCGAAGATGCCTCTTGTGTCTCCGTGAATATGTTGCATTGGGTGGGATAATTGATTTTAATTCGGCAG
>JAKCPI010022238.1:0-17408 GCA_023213315.1 Euborellia annulipes | reverse complement strand
AAAAAAATATTAAAGGAGAAATAATGACAGCAAGCGATATATTTAATTATACTGTCTGAAACGAGTTGCCGGCACTGGGGTGGTGGGCAAGGGGTACATTGTCCCCCCCCCCCCCCCCCTCCTGGCATCCTTCAGAAGGGGGCAGCTGTGCGACCAGTCACACCAGACTTTTTATTTATTTATTTATTTGCCCCTTCCAGCCTAAGGCCATTGAGCAATTTCTTATTTATTATTACCGCAAACGTGATTAAAACAATAACAAAGGCATTTTAGCGACTTTCCGGTACTTTGCACATAATTGTGACTTTTAGATATGAAATGGCCACTTGGGCGTTACGTAACGTCTAGGGGGGTCCAGAAAATGTTACGGCGCGTTGCATGGGGGGAGGGGAGGGTCAATAATCTTCAAAAATTGCGTTACGTAATACTTGAACCCGACCCCCCGGCCAAACACAAAGCCCGCCAAAAGTGGGCGACGCGGCTAGTAGATTCTTTAAACACGTTATACATATCTTGACATTAATTAATTTAGAATTATTATTAATATTAGACTAACATTTCATGTTAAACAAGAAAGGTGTCTTTTCATTTTAACTTTAAATTGTTTTCACTCCCAAAAGTTATTTTATTCATCTTCTAATATAAATAATATAAGACAAAGAGAGAAGAAGAGTTATTCATTCTCTTTCTCTTTCTATTCCATTTGGAGTGCATTTATGTTAGAGTTGTGTGTGTGTGTGTGTGTGTGTGTCGTCCCACCTCCTCTAGAGAGAGGGAGGGAGAGGGAGACACTTTCCATCTGTCTGTTTGTTGGTTCCCTCTCTCTTGGGTGTCCGTCCATTTATTTGTCTGACGGTGAAGGGGAAACATGTCGTAGTCAAACTACGACAAAACAAACCCAAGAATTCAATTGTAAACTAAGACAATTCCGTTCTCAAATTGAAATTTATCTTTTTTTTTTCTTTTTCTTTTACAAAAACAAATAGGAAGGAGAATATGCAGTTATTTCAGTCTCCCGTTTGAGTGATCATAAGACAATTGCTTCAATTTGTATTTGTATATAATGTTAATATTCAAAAGACCACTAACTCTGCGTAAGTGTGAGCTACTGTATTATAGAAAATAGATTCTGCTTTCAGGGTTAAGGGGGTTCGCTCCCGTTCCCCCTTAAGTACGAATTAAACATTTAGAGGGGAAAAAAAAAACAAAAAGTTGAAATTGAACACAAAAATGTCTGGTGTGACTGGTCGCACAGCGCATAAGTTTCTCTTACCTTCTGTAATTGAAAGTTGTGTTCTGTGCTTGTCACACCAGAATTTTTGTGTTGAAATATATTTAGTTTCTGACAGTACCGTACATTTGAATTCAATATGTAAAACAGAAAAATATTTATATTTTACGAGGTTAGCACGCTAACCCCTACACCAAGCCCGTAGGCTCGTGTTGACTTATATTTAGTTTCCACAGATATATTAGAATTCAAGACAAGATGTGAGGGGCTCGCTGGTGTAGTGAGCTAGGGTGTCAGCTTCTACAAAGAAGATCCCTGTTCAAACCCCGGGCATGCGGGATTTTTCATTAAATAAAAATATTTATTTAATGTAAACAAATCCTCAAGCAGGCACTGGATTGGAATATAGGATCTTTCCACAATAGCCCTCAGGCAACTCTACGAGGAGAGGGAGTTGCTGTGACATTCCGTCCTGTGGAAGGGACGTAAAGAAGGTTCCCTCTCAGTGATGCATTCTTCGAAAGGAGTAGGCTACACGCCGGTGCTGAGGGAGTCCCTCCTCAAACTAGGACATCCTCCATAGCATATAAGAGGTTGGATATAAGGAGCCGGTTGGAACCAGAAATAAGGATTAGTTCACTAGCTAGAGAAGAAAGCAGGAGGAGGAGTTAGAGACAGGAAATGATGTAACTTCACGGGGTGCCGGTAGATGGCTACGGCCAGAGGCCGGTTGGGTTTGAGGTGTGTGTCTTCGTACACGAAAGCACCTCGGGTAAATAAACGGGGATCCCGATAGGAATTTCAAATAATAATAATAATAATAAGACAAGATGTAAAATTTATAAGTATGGAAAATATTTATATTTTGTTACCATGGCAACTATTTCTCCTATCTTTATTATGAAGTACAAGAGCAAAGTGGTCTTCAGAAGATTTCAATGACAAAATGAGAATATACATTTTAAAGAGCATCTAAAAAATAATTGATTTTTGCATTTTAATCAAAATCGTTGGAGCGAATTTTGAGAAAATCGAAAAAAACTGAAAAAGTGTATAAAGTACTAGTACTCTTTGGCCGATTTTGATTAAAAGCTTATTTTTCCGGTCCCGGGGGGTGTTTGACTTAAATATAAAATTTCAGCCTCATAGCTCAATTCCTTCATGCTTAAAATTGAACACACATCCACAGAAAGACAGACCATGTCGCGAAAACCACTTTTTTGGACTCGGGGGGACCTCAAAACGTGAAGATCCATCAAAATCTCGAAATCAAATTTTTTGACTTGAAACCAATGCTTTCTCTCTATATATATTAACATATATAGAGGTAAGAAAAAGTGAAAATCTCTTATTTATTTCTTTTACCCTGCTAGATTACCTCTAATTTCTAATGAAATAATCTGGTCAGGTATAAAATTAATAAGAAAGTTGTTATTTGATTTACTAAGAAGATTAAGTGTTTGAATATTGATTCCAATTGAATTAATAAACTAAAAGCCCTAGTGGCGTTAATTCCCACGTAAATCCTTACGTAATACGGCGCATGCATGCATTGGAATGCATTAACACAATCTACTCTACAAATTATGGAATCTAGATAGATAGATGTCTATAACGAATACTAAATTTCTCTCTCTATTAGAATAGTATTATTGTAAATAATAGCATACTAAATACTAAGCTCTTGATTATCACTAAAACTTTAATAGAAAATATTAGGCCAGGTATGGCGAACCTTTTTTCATTATTAGTGCCACAAATTTATGAATTGCATATAGGGTGGAGGTTTAGAGAAATATAGAAGAGGAAAAGCTAGAAGTTATACATATAATTATAACTAGGGCACGGATTTCGCCCCCAGAGGCGTACCGAGGCAGTTGGGGGCCTGGGGCGGCACTAGCAGAGGGGGGCCTAATATTGAATTTTTTTTTGGGGGGGTGCTCATCTTTAAATATCCTTCTCCATACACAAAAATATTTTTAAAATATCGTATATCCCTGCACCCCAAGGGCTCCGGGGCCTCTCAAAGGGAAATTTTCATTAAATTTTGCTTTTTTTTTCTAAATTTTTACGTTTTTGCTTGTGCCCTGAGGGCCCCGGGGCCTCTCAAAGGGAAATTTTCATTAAATTTTTTTTTTTTTATAAATATATGGGGGCCTATTTCGGCTCGGGGCCCGGGGCGGACCGCCCCCCCACGCCCCCCCTCGGTACGCCACTGTTTCGCCCTATTTGCCTTTTTTTAATTTATGGCTTAAAATTTAGGCCAATATGATATGTATACGTTTCATGAAATTCTGAATAAAAGAAGAGGCATTTGTTAGTGCCTATAATGCCTATTTTGGCCGATTCTGGGTTTTGTTGCCTATTTCATCTATAAATGCCTTTTTTAGTGCCTATTTTAAGTTCAAATAGCCAATTTCAATTTTTTACGAGCTATACATAGCCCAAATTTAAAATTTTTTGAATTATCAAGAAAATATTTCAAGGGGGGGGGGGGTAAAGGGGGTAATTACTCCTCCCCCCGAGATTTGAAAAAAAAATTATTTTTAATGTAAAATTTTAAAAATTAGTACTTAAAAATTTGATTTCTATTTATATTCTGGCAAACAAGTACAGAATGAGCCCTTAAATTACCGAAAATAAGAAAAAATTGTGTGCTGTGCGACCAGTCACACCAGAATACCAAAAATAAGACATCAATTTTTAAAATTTTTTATATTATTTCTTAATTTCTGCCTTTTAAGTGCCTTTTTAAGTGCCTATTTTAATAATTTTTAGTGCTTAGTTGCCTGCCTATTTTAAAGATTTTAAGTGCCTATAAACTGAAAACCCAATCTACATAAGGAAAATGGAAATGGGAAGATGGAGCTGGAGAAGTAAAACTATAGAAAAGAAATCTGAAAATGATTTCAAATTAATACAATTAAATATAAGCAACTTGTGGTTTCTTTCTTTGACGGACTACCTGCCAAATTCCGTCCAAGAAAGAAACCACAAGTTGCTTATATTTAATAAAATTATTTATTGAGAATCAATGTAACAAAGTGTAAAATTATAATTTAAGATCAGATAGATTTTGTTTTTAAGCCTTAAGTTTTGTATAATGTATCTTAATTTTTTAGGCCTGATGATGGTCACATATGGTGACCGAAACTGAGAAATGTGCGCAAACCAGTCGTCAGTGTTTAATTCCTGAAAAATAAAAAAATCTTTTTATGTAAAAAATTTTTTATTATAATCATTCAAATCCATCTGAATACTATTACAAGTAAACTTCCAAATACATTAAGAAAGTTATATAATCTTGTACATCCTCAAAGTCAAATTATTTATTGATTTTGTTTTTAAGAGTATTAGTAAATCGATTTCATATAGAGAGAAACACGTTAACCAATAAAATTGTCTCTGATATGAATTGGTGGTTTGATTGAATCTTCCGACAATTCCCTAGATCCCGCCGAACAAATGCGAAATTCCTGAAAAAAAAAAAAAAAAAAAAAAAAAAACTACTGAAGAAATTTTAACATATTATTATTTATTCTATTTTAATCTGGAAGTTTACTCGTAGATCCCGCAGGTCTTAATCAAGAGTATCAAAACAAATGAATGTTTTATAATTTATTGGTTAGCCACTGGATTTCTGTACAGTAATTGACGGTTTCGGAGTTCAATTTTTTTATTTTTATTATTATTACTAACACAGTATACTAAAATTATCAAACGATTCTTGTATTTTTCCTGGGAGTTGAATCCGGGATCTCCATCCTATTTATTACTGCCCATCCCGTTAGGCTGGATATCCTGGGTGTGATGTGACCCGGGGCCCGTCAGCGAACATAATTCCCATTAAAATTATTATCTTCTTTTATTATCAAAATCCAATATTATATTTTATTTATACTGTAGATCATCTATATGCTTTTATTTATATTACAAACAAATTCTTTTATAATGCAACTAAATAAATACCATTTGATAGGGAATTTGTATATTTATTTTTAAGTAAACAAAAAATTTTTTTGTTTAATGTTTTAACAACTGAACAAAGTTATAAAGTACAATATATAATAAATAGTATTTATTTATGTGTTTGATCAAAATAAATATTGCCGAAACGATTTTAATATTTTTTTCTTTAAAAAAAAAAACAAATTAAATTGAAAGATGAATAAAAGAGTAAATAGACAACAGGATGATTCAAAAGGAATTCTTGTATTAATTCTGTTCACAGGTATTGTTCTATTATGAGAAATTAATAAGCAAATCAATCTGCATGCTACGTTGTTTGAAAACTCGATAAGAAAAAAAAGCCAAATTTTTTAAAACTTTAATAGAAAATGTGCTCTAAAGGGGCTTTGAGATTGAATTTTCTCGATTTTTTTTTTTAAAGCGCCACCCCTTAAAAACATGCAGATAGTTGAAGTGCATAGAAACGGACCGTTTATTTTGAAAGTGGTGTAAGTCCATTTTCTATTGTTTCGCGAAAATGAATCTGTTAATTTAAAAATCTAGGCAAATGATATGAAATCGTTGAATGTTTCTACTTCTTTATCAATATCTAATTTAGTTATATAAATTTGTTTTAGGCGAATTTGACAAAACTTATTTTTATCCATTAAATAATTGCTTTTCATAAATTTTCCTTTTGAAATCTTTTTTTTTTCTTCTAATTTTTGTTTTGCTATCCAGGGCCGCCTAGCTGCTAACTTTTAACCATAAGGAGAGGTTGTCAGATGTCCGAGATTTTTCTAAAGGCGGAATAGGACCGAAGGTGTTACGGATGTTTTTCCCGATAAGATGGCGTTGTGTATCATAAAAAGTAGGCCCAAAAAATCAAGTAATTCGAAATTTGCCAAGAGATGTCAGAATGGTAGCTAATAATATTTAATGCATTTGGTTGATTTTCATTGATCTTTTAACAATAAATACTTAATAAATGTTATTATATGGACCCTGTTATGCAATGGTGTGTCAAAGACCAAAAAATTGAAAATTGAGTTAAGCACGGAATATTGTTTCAAATGCTTTAATTAATAGTATTTTTTATGAAATATGTCCTAAAAAAATTTATATTTAATGTTACTTGCACAATTGACAAGAAAAATTATATATAATCCAATGTAAACAAAAAACTTTATTGTTGATTTTCTCAAAACTCGATATTTGGTCTTTGACACACCATTGCGTAACAGGGTCCATATATTATGTATCTTTTAGAAAAGCATAAAAATATATAAATATAGGCCATTAGGGAATCAGCTGTTAGACTTGCCTGCCATCTATTGCAAGAATGCTGAACTAATTTGACATTTGATTTTTAAATAAATCATCTAAGCTTATTTTGAAAATTTCTTAATTAATATGTGATTAATAATAACAATAAATTCATTTTTAAATTTAAAAAAAAATTAAAGATTATTGGGACAGATTGTTTTTTTGTATTTGCTTGATAACAAAAAAATTAATTACGATAATTTTTTAATAAGTCATTAAAAAAATTATAGCTCGATGTCCCAATAATCTCTTATGAATTGAATTCATTTAAAAATTGAAAAATTCCTTATAATAATCTAGTTTTTTTTTAAGTACATTTAGACGTCACTCCTGAAACCCCTTAACCTCAATTTATAAAACTTTTTTTTCAGATTTAAAATGTTTGAATAAGATAAATTCCCCAACTGACCTTTCTTAAACAGGAAAATTATCTTTTTTTTTTATATAAATGTCGATTTTTTTATGGTGTCACCAAATCTCTTTTGCATTGTTATTCATATTCCCTCTTTCGTTTTTTTTTTCATCTTGTTACAAAAACAATGAACGCTTTTATAACGCTATGATCTAGTTTAATTTGATTGTGAAAACAAATAAAAAAAAAAAAAAGATTCTCTCTTTTCCTCTTTTTTAACTGGCAAATCAAAAAAAAAAAAAATCTTGTCTCTGTATGCATTCCTTCAATAGGGAAGGAAAAAGGAAGAGGAGTACACAAAAAAAACGTTCGTGTGTCCACTCTTTGTGAATGATGAGGGTAAAAAAAAAACGAAATTCCAAAATAATTGAAATGAAAATACGGATTGCTTTTATATATAAGAAAAAAAAAAACTCATTTAGGGATTTTTTTTTGGAAACAGTTGGCTCTCCTGTAATTAATTAAAGATACTCGTTATTTATGGAAATTTTTAAATCAATTGTTATTTAATTAAAATTGAATTTTTAATAATTGTATTAAATTAATTGTTAATCAATAAAGAATTAAATATTACTTTCTCTTACCTCTATATAGGTTAATATAGAGAGAGAGAAAGTATTGGATTCATGTCAAAAATTCGATGTCTAGATTTTGATTGATATACACGTTTTGATAACCCCTGAATCCAAAAAAGTGGTTTTCGCCACATGGTCTGTCTGTGTGTGTGTCTGAGTGTCTGGGTTCAATTGTAAGCATGAAGGAATTGAGCTAAGAAGTTGAAATTTTATATTTAAGTTAGACACCCCCCGGGAGCGTGAAAATAAGCTTTTAATCAAAATCGGCCAAAGAGTACTAGTACTTTACTGATGTACTTTTTCAGTTTTTGTCGATTTTCTCAAAATTTGCTCCAAGGATTTTGATTAAAATTCATAAATCAATTATTTTCCATTATTTACAGCAATAATAGCCTCGAGTTCAAAGATTCATTTTCTGTTCTGGGAGTGACAGTTACATCTGATCTCTCCTGGAGCAACCACATCTCTTCTGTGGTTAAATCTACCGCAAGGAAATTGGGTTTCCTATTCAAAACGAAGCGTTACTTTTCCTCCCAACAACTCCTAATCCTCTATAAAGCTCGGCCGTGTCTTGAATATTGTTCCCACCTTTGGCGAGGGGCGTCGAAAGACGCTCTCTCCTCCTTGGAAGCCATACAGAGGCGTGCAATTAGACTGATAGGTGATTCTACCCTTACTGCATCCTTACAGTCACTAGATCATAGAAGAAGAGTATCTGCACTATCTCTCTTCTACAGGTATTACCATGGCCAATGCTCTGCCGAATTAAAATCAATTATCCCACCCAATGCAACATATTCACGGAACACAAGAGAGGCATCTTCCCAGCATCCCTACGCTGTTCAGATCACGACTAACAGAACAAAACAATTTCATTCTTCCTTTGTCCCCATGACCTCCCGTGATTGGAACAAGCTCCCTGCGTCTATCTTCCCCAAAACCTACAATCTTCAGACTTTCAAGTCTAACCTCAACAGGCATCTTCTCAGTTCCCGCAGTTGAGTTTCCCCTTTATGCTTCTACTTTTGTTTTTATTTTCTTCCTGGCTGCATGTGACTATTGGTCATTATAGGTCTTCGGACCTTATGCACCCATTCCAAAAAAAAAAAAAAAAAAAAAAAAATTTTCTAGATGCTCTTTAAAATGTATATCCTCGTTTTGCCATTAAAATTTTCTGACGACCCCTTTACTCCTGTACTTCATTGGAAAAATAGGTTTGGTTGCTATGGTAACAAAATATAAATATTTTCCCATTATTATAAATTTTACATCTTGAATTTTAATATATCGTGTGCCCTCGGGGCTTGATGTAGAGGTTAGCGTGCTAACCTCGTATACCAAACGTCGCGGGTTCGGACCCCAGGCAGTCCGATGATTTTATTTAAGCCAATTGGATACCAAATGGCATAAATAAGAATGCCTGGACCCTAATATAAATAAATTCATAAATAACGGTTATCGTTAAAGTCTTATATGGCCTGAGTTGCCGAAAAGACTGTGTGAATGGAGAAAAAAGTGTGAATGTTAAAAAAAAAAATATATCGCCGGAAACTAAACATATCTCGACACAAAAAATCTGGTGTGACAAGCACGGAACACAACTTTCTGTGTGTTGTGCAACCAATTAGACAAGATTTTTTTAATAGGCTTTTTAATTATATTCTCACCATTTAAATAATTCTTTCTTTATAAAATATAAATATCTATGAAATTAATGAGGAAAAGTGTTTGTTATGGTACAGTACATAATAAAGAATAATGAAATCATTTTAAAATTATATTACATCTTTTTTCCTTCTTTACGCGGTAGCGCTTCTTAATGTCTCTCTCTCTCTCTCTCTCTCTCTTCTCTCTCTCTCTTTCTTTACCTTTTTAAATGAGTCATTTTTTCATATTAAAGAGACTTTCTTCAAAAGATAGCTATTCTCATTATTTAAATTCAGTTCAATTAACGCGGGGGCGAATCGTCCAATTTGCTGAGTGAAATTTAGAGAAAATGAATAAATACTTTATGTATCTTTTTATTTTAATCACCAATGAGCAAGAAAAATAAATAAATAAATAAACGTGTCTTTAAAGAATATGAAATATAGGGTGTTTTTTAATAAGTGTCCGATATTTTACAGGACTACAGGAGCTCCTATACTTGTATAGGAAGTTTTCTTGAAAATTTTTTTAACAGTGTAGTTAAAAAAATCATTTCTGATAACTAAAATCATATTCACAAATAAAGTTGTCTAGAAAAACCCATTTCATTGTTGCTTATAGGGTAAAAACTATTAGTGAAGCACTAGTGCTCCGCATGCTTGTCTTTTTTTTCAAGGGTTCTGCAACTGCAAAAGTTGCTTTAGATTATAATAATAAACAAAGTGGCGGTTTTGCTTTCCTTAGTTAACTCTAATCAAATTCACATCTCCAACATGTTATGTTTGTTTAAAAAAATTTAGCAAGTTTGTTATGGATTGTTTAAAAATAATTTAAAAGATCCTTTTATGTAGCCTACATGTAACCTTAAATCACCCCCAAAAAAATCTCTACCTATACAAAAAATCTGGTGTGTTTGGCCGCACAGCACATAAATTTCTTCGGTAATTGAAAGTTGTGTTTTGTGCTTGTCACACCAGATTTTTCGTATCGACATATATTTAGTTTCCGACAGTATGGTACATTTGAATTCAAGATGTAAAATTTATAAACATGGGAAAATATTTATATTCTGTTACCATAGCAACCATTTCTCCTATCTTTCTTATGAAGTACAAGAGTAAAGTGTGCTTCAAAAGATTTCATGGGCAAAATGAGAATATACATTTTAAAGAGCATCTAAAAAGATAATTGATTTTTGAATTTTAATCAAAATCGTTGAAGCGAATTTTGGGAAATTCGAAATAAACTGAAAAAGTACATCAGTAAAGTTGTAGTTTAATTCCTACATGCTTTGAATTAAACACAGACAGACACACACACACACACACATACAGACTCATCATCACGACAAAATAGTTGTCAGAATGTCAAGTTCGTTGATATGGAACTGTAGCATGTCTTTATCAATATTTATTTGCTTGAAAATTCTCTTTGCCTTTTAATCAAAGAAAACTCAAGATTTTTTGTTTCAATAATTTATTTATTAATATAAACACTTGATACGTATTTCGACACAAGATGTGTCATCCTCAGAAGTGAATTACATACTTTTTTTTTTTTTTATAAAAACATTCACACTTTTTTCTCATTCACACTCACACTCACACACACATTCGTACAATCTTTTCGGCAACTGAGGCCATATAAGACTTTTTACGATATCCGTTATTAATAAATATACATATATGGGGTCCAGGCATTCTTATTTAAGCCATCTGGTATCCAAATGGCTTAAATAAAATCATCGGACTGCCTGGGGTCCGAACCCACGACGTTTGGTATATGAGGTTAGCACGCTAACCTCTACGCCATGCCCCGAGGGCAATTACATACTGATATATTACATTATTATTATTATTTATTTAGATTATACATACAGTACAAGATGAGAGGAGAGAGAAAAAAAGGAAAAAAAAATTACAAAAATTTACATGCTATTGTTAAGAAGGCATATTTATCAGTTGGCAATGGGGCACCTCCCAAAATCCAATTATTCGTTCAGTACGAAGGCTCTGGTCTTCATAGCACCATCCATGAAGAAGAAGAGACTGCTCATTTGGGTTTCTTGGGTCAGAATGTCCGGAAACTGGTCCTCAGAGACCCGCAAAATATATATTACATACTCTTATTATCAATTTAATTCTCTGATTAAATCATAATGTTTCAACTAGAGCCAACGGTCACCAGTTTAAAATTAATTTTTATCTTTTGTAGGTCCTTATGATGAGTGCGATTAGCACTCGAAATGTCAACAAAATATATGCTAATATTATATTTTTAACTTGGCTGCTTACATCCCATCCACATATTATAATAATGTCATTAAGGGGGTTCAGGAGCGACGTCTAAACGTATTAAAAAAAAAAAACTAGACTATTATAAGGAATTTTTCAATGCTGTTTTTTTTAAATGAATTAAATTCATAAGAGATTATTGGGACATCGAGCTATAATTCTTTTATGCCCAGTTGCACCAACTAGTCTCAGATCTTGGCTTGGTCAAGTCCGTCTTGAACTCAAGTCTCAGCTTGAGATTTAAAACGTTGCACCAATGAATCTTCAAGGGATCTTACACAAGCTGCCTTTAAGAAAAAACAACATCTGGCAACCTCGCATTTTTGTTACAAATTAGCCACTAGGCGGCACTGCAGGACAACAAAAAACATATTTGCTAACCAAAATCTGACCAAAATAAAAATAAATAAATAAATAATCAGCTTAATCTGTTTTATCAAATTCTGTCAACAAAAAAATATTAACAAATTTTAATAAGTGAAGTATTTCTAGGCCCTCCCTCATTGGGGAATAAAAAAAGAGAAAAATTTTCATAATATATTTTTCTACACAAACTATTGAATGAAATGGTACAAAAAAACACAAACAAATTGTAAGTTAATCTACAGTATTTTTTTTTTAAATTTAAAATAAATAAATTTACTTACTTTTTGTTTGACGTTTTTCTGCCACTTCAATTCAATTAACTTTTAAATCTATTATTTTTAATATCTATTTAAAATATTTAATATAATATATTATATTTTTAATAATGGGTTTATTTAATTAATAAACAAATTAATAATTTAATTTAGGCTAATATTTTAATTTAATATATTAATAAATTTAACAGTAAAAATATATTTAATATATTTATTTAAAATCATATTGAATTTTGACAGATATATTTTGAAAATACGAGGTTATGTTCAAAACCTCTGTCAATTATAACATTATGCAGACGTCAAAATCTTCACCTCCGATCAGCTCCATCCACACCAATATCCACGTTTTCTATTAATATCTTGAAGTAAAAACCAATTTATAGCGATTAAAAACAGTTTAAACTTTTACACACCGTCTTTGCTGTAAGATATATGCTTCAACAAATTTTATTTCGAATTTTTTATATATAATATAAATATACCTGGTAAATTTTTTAAAAATTCCATACAGGCAGTATGAAAATATAATTTTTTTTTTTTAAATAATAACAATAAGATAGATTAATTAAAAAAAAATATATATATATATTCTAAGGGATTATATAGATAGTTGAATAGATAAAATGTCACAATTCTCCTTTTAGGTTACGAATTCAGGCTGAGAAGGACTTAAGTTCGTATTAAATGTTGGTGCAACACTCTAAGTTCAAATGTAAGATGTAAGACGATCTTGAGACTTGAGATATGTTGGTGCAACTGGGCATTAATGACTTATTAATAAATTATCGTAATTTTTTTGTTATCAAGCAAATACAAAAAAACAATCTGTCCCAATAATCTTTAATTTTTTTTAAATTTAAAAATGAATTTATTGTTATTATTAATCACATATTAATTAAGAAATTTTTAAAATAAGCTTAGATGATTTATTTAAAAATCATCTGTCAAATTAGTTCAGTATTCCTGCAATAGATGGCAGGCTAGTCTAACAGCCGATATAGTATTAGCCTATATCTGGTCTATATTTATATATTTTTATGCTTTTATAAAAGATACATAATATATAATAACATTTATAAAGTATTTATTGTTAAAAGATCAATGAAAATCAACCAAATGCATTAAATATATATTATTAACTACCATTCTGACATCTCTTGGCAAATTTTTTGAATTACTTGATTTTTTGGGTCTACTTTTTATGACCCACTACGCCCTCTTATCGGGAAAAACATGCGTAACACCTTCGCTCCTATTCCGCCTTAAGAAACAATGATATGAATATTAAAAAGATTTTTGTTTTCATTTATTTGATTACTTCTTATCATTTGACGTTTCGGTCATCATTTTCATGATATTTTTTTTAAGTCTTTCGGCAAATATTGGATGCCATTTACGTATTTGTATCCAGCATTTCATGCTGTCACGGTCGTCAAAAAAAAAAAATATATATATATTTCACCTTTCACAATTTTGATAACGATTATTTTTATTTTTTTCCTTTCTCTCTCTCTCTGGCCAATTTCTCAGTTTAAGATTTAGGTGCCTGTAAGATTGCATTCTTACTTGAAACTAAAGCTGCTTTTCGAGTTCAACTTGCAGAAGATATAGCAAGCAGTCTATCTCTTTCCCTCTTTCCTTCCTTCCGGGTATGTTGAATGCTTAATTCCTTTCTTTGCTATCTACTCCCTCTCTCTCTAAGGACAAACATTCATTTAATACACAAACACAAACATCTGGAAAGATTTATTTTAATATTATATGACCAGCATTGATTTTATGTTCAAACAATGATCTTCTTGAATGGTGTCCAATAATCGGCGCATTATTCTCCATCATCTTTTTTAAAGTGAAACTTTTATTTGATCCTCTCAAATATTTTCGCTCTTCTAGCAGCATGTCGCGTTATAAGCCGTCACGTCAAAGGCCGTGACGCTACAAGCCATGACGTCACAAGCCGTGACGACAAAAACAGGAAAGTTGAAATTTAATATATATGACGAATTATAAAAAAATAATTGTGAGATTTAATTATTCAATTTTTAAATTGATAAAATATAATTTTTAAAATAATTTAAAATGATTCAAATACTAAATAAATATTGTTCTCAGTTTTTAACATGCCTCTATTGATTTCCCATTATCAATCCTCATTTTCCAACTATTAAGTTAAGATTAAAAACGCGATTTTAATGTTGCCCTTTTTCTATCCTGACACAGAAAATTTTTGGTTGGGGATGAGAATTTGTAGTAAAAAAAAATTTCAATTACCGAAGATGCTGTGCTATCAGTTACAACAGATTTTTGATGTGAAACATTTATTGGGGTATTGACTCTCTCCGACTCCACTCAGCCCATAAATATCTAAATAAATCAAGGAAAGTTTGCAAAGGCATTCTCTTTATTTAGCCGACATTTCGGTGGCGGTGCGCGCCATCTTCAGGGCTCAAAATAAAGCCGAAAAATCTATTACCCCCTCATTCATTTAAAGAAAAAAAAAATAATTGTGTGGTTTTATGAAACCACGATGAAAGTGAAACTTTTTTTCGGATCGTAGGCGTTTAACTGAAAATTTCCAGAAAATTATTCAATTAAGGGTATTAAAATCGCGTTTTTAATCTGAACTTAATAATTGGAAAAATGGGAATGATAATGGGAAATCAAAAGACGCATGTTAAAAACTGAGAAGAATATTTATTTAGTAATTGAAGATTTGAAATCATTTTAAATTATTTTAAAAATTATATTTTTATCAATTAAAAAAATTGAAAAATTAAAATCTCACAATTATTTTTTTATAATACGTCAAATATATTAAATTTCAACTTTTCTATTTTTGTCGTCACAGCTTGTGACGTCATGGCTTCAAGCGTCACGGCCTTTGACGTCACGGTTTGTAACGCGTGACATGCTGATAGAAGGGCGAAAAAATTTTGAGAGGATCAAATAAAAGTTTCACTTTAAAAAAAATAAAGTAATTTTTTTTTTTTTTTTTTTTTTTTTTTATCTTTTTAACATTAGCATACAAGTAAAATAAAATTATGTCTTTAATTATCTCTAATACAAATTAATTAATCGACAAGTGTTTTATTTCATTTTGTAAAAAAAAAAACAAAAGTTTTATTCGTTGCTCCTCTTCTCTGTTCAATTAGTAAAATGACTCTTTTAGAACGAAACTGCCAACGAAATTAAAGGCTAAAAATTTGATAATTGTTCATTGAAAAGGTCTATCTCTCTGTATGTGTGTGGGAATTTGGGTATTTGGGAATGGTAGGTAATTATTGAAGCTTAACGAGTTTTTCCTTTCCTACCCCCTTGTCGAAAAATCAACGTAGTTTGAGGAGTTTCGGTCCAGAAACCTATACTGTTTATCCATGTTTGATATAGTAGTTATTCAAAATTACTACGAGGGTCGTTCAATAAGTCCTTAGAAAAAGATATAAAAAGCAAATAAATTATTTTAGATAGATTTTTTTTTTATTTTTCACCATAATCTCCTCATAGCTCTACACACTTTTCCAAGCGTTTCTCCAACTTTTAAGAAGCCATCGAAAGTAAGATTTCAGGAAGACCATCAAAATAAGCACAAATTGCAAAACAGGCCGTCCGCCTTCAAAAATCCACTGTTTATTTGTTCCTTTGTCTCTGGCGTTTAGTAGTGTACCCACATTTCGTCTACAGATATATATCGGCGTAGAGAAACTGGTCGGGATTGCAACGAAAAAACGAAACGCTCAAAACTCTTTTTTCCCAATTTTTTTAAATAAACAAAACGACGCTCTAATTAGCAAAATGTCTAACTCCACTTTTTTTCGAAAATCATTTTTTTGTATTTTCTGTTGAAGAATCTCCTTATGCCCTGAACGGGTAAGAGCGTATTTCAAATTTGCCACTGAAGTGTTTAACAGTGAAGCTCTAACAATGACAATGAAATGTTTTTTGGCTCTCCCGCACTCCCAGGGCTTGAACAGGGATCTTCTTTGTAGAAGCCGACACCCTAGCTCGCTACACTAGCGAGGCGCACTAATACAATGCCATTTAAATAATAAAATGATATATAAGATGAATGTTTTTATTTCTTTTTTTTTTTCTCTAGAGCCGGGTCGATGGCGCAACGGCGGCTTCTAACGGCTGCTTCAATTGCTACTCTTCCTATTGGCTCTTGCCACGTGCGCTTCGAATCTTTTTGCTGCAGTTTGTCTGGGCCAATAATGAGATTCACCAAACTTCCGGTGAGTGTTTTTTTTTGTGTTTTTACCTTCACCAACCACCTCATCTTCTTTTTTATTATAACCAAAAGAATAAAAAAGAAGCAAAAAAAAAAAAAAAAACAACGATGAAGTTTAAAAAAAGAGAAGAAATCTTTTTGTAAACAAATTTAAAACGGAAATTAAATTAAAGATTACTTTTTTTTATATATTTATTTATTTATTATTCTGTTTTTTTCTTTTTGGTAAAGAAAATCTGGCTTGAATGCTATTAGCTTAGAATTTCAATTGTACTTTTCAAAAAAGAATGAACAAACAATTGCTTGTTTCTATTATTTCTCTAATGACAAATTGAATCAGTTATTTAAGAAACCCCATAAGACGCATTTTGGCGAAATGGGTTTTTGTATTGTCAAAAATCGAATGCTATTTCATGGGCGTAGCCGGGGAGCAGGGGGAGGGGCCATTGCCCAACCTATACTAAAAATTAAAAAAAAAACAAATATATATTTTCCCATTGGGAATTTTTTTTTTAACGCCCCAATCCACTACATTAATTTAATTTTTTTTATTTAAATAAAAATTAGCAGACTCTATCTTATATGTTAATTTGCAACCCCCCTCTCGCCCTAACGAGGGGTTGGCACCCCCCTGACGAAAAGTAATATGGCTACACTTATATTACCTTGAAGACTCATTGTTTGTTAAAGAGAAAAACCCATCAAGTCCTCCTGACTAATCTGGAGGGGAAAAAAGAATATTATACTTACATATATTTCTTGTGAAACCCTACAAGTCAGTGTGTTGCTACATCCCAGAAGACGTAAAGGAGTTCTACAACGACTGGCAGTGGTGTAGTGGCAAAATTTTCAGTGTGGGAACGCTAAATATATATATGACTTACCAATGGAGGGGGAGGGGTGCATCCTGGGGCCTTCCACCGGAAAATTTTAGGAAAATTAATAGTGAAATGGTGCAATTTTATTTTATTGCGTAAATAATTTTAATTTTATTTGTTATTATTATTATTATTTTTTTTAATAAGTGAAACCAGTGTGGGAACGCCGTTCCCACACGTTCCCGCTCCATTACACCCCTGACGACTGGCCGACAACAACAACAA